>LQNS02278080.1:8520889-8535447 GCA_001587735.2 Parhyale hawaiensis
GTTTGTTAGATTGCTCTAATGTATTAAATATAGTTATGTTTGTCCTGATATTTTGTAGAAATATGTTAAATACATTCCTTAGGGCCCCATCAAAAGATTCATTAACGTACTCTACATGGTTAACCTTTATTTTCAAAAAATGAAAATCGTTCTCTTATTTTGCCCGCTAGTGAAGCCTTATGAAAGATGGACACTTGCAAGCTTCCTTTAGCTTAGGTTAGATATGGACATTGGACGTACCAAAAGGCTCATTCCCAGAGAGAGGAAGATGTCTAATTCTCAGTCCCTCTGACCATTGCTCTCGATAAAACGCAGATTACATTAAGGAGATTTATGTCTGATGGGGAAAACCGCAGCCGATACCGTGAGTGTGATATTACAACGAGCTTCGGTACTGTGATTGCGTTGCTGATGCGTTATGTTCGATTGTTTTTGAAACATATATAAAAGTACCACATGGAAGGGTCAAGTAAGTTGTGGGTTGGATAACGAGTTACCAAGATAGTTCTCAAACTAAGGAGTCACTCCCAGTATTTCTCTAGGTTCATTTTTGAACGTGATGACTGTCTCCAATGCAGCAACCTCAGGAGGAAGCCTATTCCAAGCATCTACGAATTAAAGAACGGGAAGGTTGTTCTGTGTACATTTTTTTCAGAAAATCCTTCCTGATGGCAAAACCTGTTATCTTGAATCTGGAAATTTAAAACGCCATTGGTACATATTAACCATGAGAATATGCAAAAAAAAAAGAGAATACTAATACGAAATATATTGTACTCAAACATCTGACAGAAGACAGCGTTCGTCATATTTTATTCATTTATTGATAGTGGGGAGGGGGATTATAACGAATTTTGAGCAAGCACAAGCGCAATATAATAAAAAGTGAGAAAAAACACTACGTTCCTTATTTCAGTTTTGTACGATTCACTTTAATCGAGATCTCCGTAGACCAAACTCGTCGTTTTATTAGTCTGTGAGCTACAGTAAAAGTGCTACACGACCTGTGAGAAATTATGACCTTTGACTGGAACCTTAATTTAAAAGTGCTGTAATCCCGTAGATATCGCCGAAGAATTTTACGTAATGCTTGCGGAGTTTGTTGTATTTGTCCAATTAGCTAGCCAATTTAAGGTGTCTCCTTCCCCCCACACTGAGATCTAAACAACTTCATTCGCTCAGTATTTACTAGTCCTGCACCCAAGTCGTGGACTCTCGATTATCAGCTTAATTCGAGTTTTAGACAGTAGGCTAATCGCAAACCGATTACAATTGAGAAGGCTGAAAATTCAATTTGGCGTAGCTCAATCTTAAAACGCAATTGGTTAATAATTAGTGCATGAAATGCAATGTAGATTGGCGAATTGATACTCTAGACAAGTAATAGCTAAATAAACTAGATTCAAGGGGCGTTAAGCAAAGCTGTAGATGTGCAACCCAATCGGAAATCAATAGGCATTAATCCGATGTCATCGGATAGCATTCTCTATATAGGAGTAGACAGCCGATAAATGCCTATAAATTTCCAATTGGGAACGAGCGTTGGAAAAATTAGTGACACATTTCTATGCACAACTGCTCCCAAATTGCTTACTCTCCCTTAAAAATCCGTGGCATTTTCAAAACGGAAAATGGCAGTAAACGGCTGACGAGGCGCCATGTAGTAGAGTTGGTGACGCAAAAGGCAGCACTAAGTTGACAAGATTGGAGGGAAACATCTACTCCTGCTGGTAATATATTGGTATAGTTTTGATGCCCTGTTTTTCTTCCCGGATGGCTAAAAAAACGAACTTGGTGACTAATATGACACTGTTTCCTGCCTAAAACAGTTACTTGAACCAAGTGTATCCCTGAAGTGGCTCTAAAAGACGACGCCAAACTATTTCCCTTGGGGAGGGGGGGGATAACTCCACACACACACGCCGTTTTTCTCTGAATAAGAATCAAGCTGACTTCCAGAAAGCTGATTTGTAGACTATACTGTGCTTCCCTGCTCGATCTAACCTGCAGAATAGGTCTTGTACAGCAGTGGATAGATGCAAAAAAAAAAAATTTTATCTAAAATTACAAGAATAAGGGCGACCGCTCAGTATGCGGTAACAGCCGCGGAATATCTCTCCTGGCAGCTGCTGGCAAGGTGCTTGCCAAAATACTCTTAACTAGGTTAAGCAAGTAGATAGTAGATAGGGTATGCCCAGAATACCAGGGTGGATTCAGGCGTGGGCGCGGCACAGTCGAAATGATTTTTGTAGCTCGTCAGCTGGAGGAAAAGTGCCGTGAGCAGCACAAGAACTTATGCGCCGCCTTCACCGATCTGACCAAGGCTTTTGATACGTTCGATCGGGAAATGATGTGACGCGTCTTGAGGAAGTTCGGCTGTCCCCGTAAATGCACTGCCGTCGTACGAGCCTTTCACAGCGGCATGCGCGCGAGTGTTGCCATTGGCGGTGACAAAACGTATTCGTTTGCTTTTGAGGTGGGGGTGAAGCAGGGCTGTGTGAGGGCACATGTGATTTTCAATATCTATCTGGTGGCTGCTACCGGCCTATTCAGGAGGCGTTTTCGGGCGGGCAGGGGTGTGAGACTGACGTACAGGCTTGGCGGAAGCCTCTTCGATCTCCGCCGACTGCAGGCGAAGTGAAAGGTGTCCAAAACTTCAATTTATGAACTTCAGCATGCGGATGACTGCGCGCTTGTTGCTCACTCCCCTGCTGATCTCCAGTCCGTACTGACCAGCTTGCACCAGGTTTACTCTACGCTCGGCTTGGTGGTCAATACCGCTAAGACCGACGTCATCTTCCAGTGGCATAACGGCCCCCCAACAAACGTTCTCCAGATGACTGTTGCATGTAAGGAGCTTAAAATTCAAAATGAATTTAGCTACCTCGGCAGTGTGGTAACAGCTGACTCCTCACTGAACACTGAGGTAAACAAGGGCATCAGTGAAGCTTCGAGCTCTTTCGCTAGGATTCGCAGTCGTGTAATATCAAACCACAATCTTAGCATTGATACCAAGGCAGCTGTCTACCGCGCGGTTTGTCTCAGTGTCCTCCTCTACGCATGTGAGACCTTCACACTCTATCGCCAAAAGTTGAAGCTTCTTAAAGCATTTCATCATCGATGTGTGAAGCAGATGCTACGCCCGACTTGGCGAGACAAAGTAACGCACATGGAAATGCTGAAGCGAGTGGGGATACCCAGCACTGAGGGTATGCTCCTGGGCGGCAGCTTCGCTGGGTGGGACACGCCATCCGGATGCCTGACTTCCGTCTCCCGAAGCTGGCCCTCTACGGTCAGCTGAGCGAGGGGGACCGCACTGTAGGCCGCCCTAAAAGCGCTTCAAGGATCACGTGAAGGGTGCACTGAGGGACTTCAACACCGATCCTGACCGGCCGGAGTGGCGTTCCGTCTGTCGGTTGGGCTCGGCGCACTTCGAGGGCGAGCGCGCGAGACGTAGGGAAGAACGTCGTGGCAGGAGACATGAAGGGGCACGACTTTCTGCTGCGTCGACGGCACCCGATCTCCGGTGTCCTGAGTGCGGACGTCGGCGAGGATCTCGGATTGGTCTTTTCAGTCATCAGCGCACCCATCGACCGCAAATGCGCAACCATCGGGGAGGCGCCAACGTCATGATCGGAAACGAGAGACAACCTTAAGCAAGAGCAGTGCGAAGGGTAAATGATCAAATTTTTCGATGATCTGTTCGTTCGTTCTTTCGTTTGCTTGTTTCTGTGTTTGAGTTAATGCTTGTTAGCAAAATTACTCAAAAATTTTTGAGCGGATATTTCTGAAATTTACAGCAATTGTTAATATTGTTAAACGATAAAATGAATAAATACATTTTTGTGAAGATCAGTGGGTGTGCTTGTGTGTTTGACTAATGTTTGTCAGAATGTTTGTTAGTAGCATAACTCGAAAAGGTATGAACGAATATTCAAGCTGATAAAAGGCACAAATGATTAGATTTTGGTGTAGAAGGAAATCCTAGTTTCAGAATAAATTTGAATTTTTCGTTACCGTCACCTTGCTTGGCGGAGGTATGCACTCTCATTGTGCCCTAGTTTTTCTAATTTTAATGCCTTGCGCCTACAGTACCTCTGTATAGTCCGAGTGTTGCATGATTTCTATTACAAAAATTCTCATGTTTCCATCGTGACGCTCTTAGCTACTAACGTTGTTACTGTCACAGTGCAGTGATCTCAATATTATCAAAGGCATGATGGATAGGTGAATTTTATCCCAAGACGCGAAGAAATGCAATACATACTTAATTAGGAAGTGCGTCAAACTGTTCATGTTTTCAGATACTCCCAACTTGAAAATCGAGGCGGCATGTATTAGAAATAAAATGTTTCGTTACGCTGAGCCCACATTCCTAAGCTAGAGTTGATATTTATGGCTCCAGATACGCTGTTTTGCAACAGCTCATGCAAAGCTTTATTGATAGACCGGCAGGGGTCGCTCGTTAATCCTAACACTGCAACACTTTGTTATGGCCGTGTTTTTAATTGATAGCCGGCCTAAGAGGATCATAAAAATCCTGCCCAAATAATGTGCCTGTCCAGACACGGTCGTCTGGAGCTGCAGATGGAGCTTCCACCAGATACACTCTGGGTAGCAATAACGCTGAGAGGAAGGGAAACAAAAACGTCAGCATACTGTTTTTGAAATGGCAGGTGGCACGACAGTTTACACACGAGAGAGCTTATTCGCCACGCAGCTGCCCGAATCCCTAGACACCATTAGCAATTTTTGATCATCCAGAGAAGATGGTTTATCTTCCTCTGAAAGTCCTGACGGCGTCCCTAATATTTAGTTCAAAGGTTTTGGCAAACTTCTGTTCAATATTCGACGTTAGGAAGTACATAGATGAGGTAACCAGGGCTTGAGAAGATTACCAGAGGAAAAAATTGGGTAACAGATAATGAAAACAATTTGAGGGGGCAAAGAAAAGAGAGGGTTTGTCCAGGCGTTGGTACTTCCGAATAGGAAGATTATGTTTCGTCTGAGTTTATCTGTACATTATTTTCTTTGTCTGTCACCAAGATAATTAAAAAAGTTATGCATGGATCTGTATGAAATTTACTGGAATGCTAGATATGTTAAGCGAAATAGATTATTAATTTTTGTGTGATGATCCGTCTAACTGTTTGTTTGTCGACTTATTTTTGCTTGATAACATAATTGAAGAAAATACGGACAGATCTTCATAAGAATTTCGCCTTAATTGTTGGATATTGGGAAAGCAACTGACAATTTTTTTTCTAATAATCTGTTAGTCCGTTTGACTCTTTGTCTCCATGCTCGAGTATTGTGTTTTTCAGAACGAAACATGAAATGTTAATGATGGACCTTCACGAAATTAGTATGAGTTGCTTGAGATGTTATAATTTTGGTGGTGATCGGTTCATTCGTTTGTGTGTTTGACTATACAGAATACCAGTGAAGTGGTCGGCGTCAATGTGAACTCATATACAGCATCTGAACGCCCGTGGAAAAAAAACGAAATGTTATAAATTTCATTGAAATAAACTATGTTTCTCGTTAAATAATGGGGAGTTTAACTGTCTGTAAAACTTCAACATCCGCAACATAAATATTTGCCCTCACGTTAAAACGGTTGTAATTAGATTTGCTTAATCAGCAGAGACCGCGTAAAGTAGACCTACGGCAAAAGTAAGAGCCACTGTCTGTACATACAAACCAAAATGTAAACTATAATTACATAAATACTGTATACATAAGCACAGGTCAGCTTGTGTTAACTCAGATGCCGAGGGTTAATAGCACCATAATTCTTGGAAAATATGACCTGTTTTTAAAGTTTCTAGCTCTGCTAGTAGCAGTAATAAAAATTTATACGTCAAAAACCTCTATTGAAATACTTGCAAGTTTCATCGGCATGAATAGATTGATGCTCTTGCTAACGAACCAGCGACTGCAAGGGATTCCAATTAGTCTTGGAGTTATAGTTGGTGACGCTTGTTGAGAGTGCAGATTAAGTAGTTTACATCTGGAGCATCTACACTACACGTAGCTAGGACATGTTGGATTGGCCGTCAAGATCAAGCCTTCAAGGCTTGACTCGCTCGAAACTTTACGCAGGTGCGCTGGTTTCAACTCGCTGCATTGAGTTTCAGGCACTGACCCTTATTGGAGTAACCCTGAGACTTCCAGAGACGCAAACTTGCTCCGTTAAATGGAGTTCTCAGCAGGCTCAATGCAATTGTGTTGCTGCTAATACTTACAACATGATTAAAATTGGCAAAGCCAAAGCTTCTGTCTGAAGGTCTGAAGTTTCGGATAAGTCAAAGGCTTAATTTAGGCGTCCAATTGAACACGCCTTGAGTGTGTCCAGCCGTCACTGCTGCGACGCTTGCAGGATTTTCAGTAGTGGCCCTCTTTAATTGGACCCGTGGCCAAATTTTAGACATTGGTAATTTCGTCTTCGGCTGTTCATCCCAACAGGATTGCACAGTTAAGGCGTGTTCGATTGGGACGTCGCGGTCGAATATTCAAGTCTAATATGCGGACCGAGTTAAGAGTGTCCGAATCGAATGGATTTTAAGAGCTACGGTGTTAAACGTTCGATCGCCTAAGCTGTGATGTCATTAGTCAGAACCTGTCCTACGCTTGTAACCTTAGAAAGTAGAGCGTCCTCGGCGTAAAACTTATGGATTTATTAATCGAAAGCTTGATCTATGCCCTTCCATAAGATTGGTTAGAAGTATTGAACTGGCTCAGCTAATTATTTGTTTTGCAAGTTATTTGAGGCACGTCGGACACTACAGTGACGACATTCGTTAACAGGACACAACCCTGCAGGACCGCGCTAGTGAGCTACTCATTGACAGACATGTTTCTAACATTTTACCGATCAAGGGTATGGTTTCAGGGAAATATACTTGAGTTAATCCTAAAATTAGTTTTCTCTATTGTTATTAAATAAAACGTAATAATACTGTTTGAATATCATTAGTTTAGGAGATGAAAGTTGCAAAAATTCTTCCTATTGTTTTAATAATAATATGTTCCCGAAGGAAAAAAACTTGTTTTTATGCTATTTTGTTCTCTATGCAAATTTTGTTAAAACATTACTTTAGTTAGTCATTTAACTTAACCAATTTTCTTAAAATTGGCCTGAACGTATACAAAATTTATATGGTTCATGAAAACTTGCAAGTACGACACAGGCACCGCATTCCTCACGGCCGCCATTTTTCTTGCGCTAGAAAAAGTTAAGTCGACTGGGATCAAATTGGCAAGAAGAACGGACTGACTTGACTTTCCGCTTGACTCTCTGAGTTACGCATCAATCGAACACGCCTTTAATAACTACGAAGCATGAAACAACCAATGCTAGGAACATTGGTTACATTTCTAAGATCCTCCTCCAAAATTTACTTCAAAAAAATAAAAGAAGAAAAAAAAACAGATGATCTGCAGCTGAGGCGCTTCTATTTCCCTAGCTGACTGATTGGAGCAAACCTCGTCAGTGTAGCCGGCACAGGCTACCTCGATCTGCGCGTCGGCATGGAATTCATTACTGGAATCCATGCTTGGTTTTGAGGATCTCAAACGTTCAAAAATGGAGGTGCGGCAGTTTCTGAGTTGTACTTCTTAGCAGGGTATTGGAGTTGCTGCTCTGCGCTTCATTTGGTTTCATGTCCCTCAAGAGTGTGCTAGAGCGTAGGGTTTTAATAACAGTAATAGTAATAATAACTGGAGCACTCAGAGAGCGCATACCTCCGCCAAACAGTGCACGGTAACAAAAAATTAAAATCGCTTCTGAAACCATGATTTTCCTTCTATCAACACCAAAATCTCATCATTTGGGAATTTAACTGAGTAAAGAGTTTTTGAAATTTTCTTGAAACTCAGCTCTTAACTTTTTGAGTGATGCTGCAATCAAACATTCTGACAACCACTAGTCAAACACACAAACGGAAAAACCGATCATCACCAAAAGTTAATCATCTATGTCCTTCAACATTATTAACAATTCCTGTTAATTTTATAAATATCCATTCATAACTTTTATTGTGCTAACAAGCATAAAATCAAACACAGCGACTAACGAATAAACAGATCATCACAAAAATTTGGTCATTTGCTCTTCGTAATATACCTAGCAACTCATGCACAATTTCGTGAAAATCCGTCCGTAACTTTTTGAGTTATAGCAATAAGAAAATAAGGTAGACAAACAAACGAACGGATGGACAGATGTTCACCTAGAATTAACCATCTATTCCTCCTACTCTAATACAACAATCCCTGTAAATTTCGTTGAAATCCGCCCATAACTCCTAGAGTTATCTTGGTGACAGACAGATAAACAAACAAACCGACAGACAGACGGAGAGACAGACAAACACGACGAAAACATAACCTCGGCAGAGGTAGCAATTTACTAGTAATAACAATAATAAGATATCTCACTCGTTTCTCCCATTGACGTATTAGGCCCGGTTGCCAGATGTACCACACCACACCACGCAACGCCTCATAACACGTATTGAAAGGTCTTTTTCACATGTGCGACGCCACACCACACAAAACGCTAGTGCTTGTTATTTAAATAAAGCTTTATACATATCTGTATTCCTTTTCTTCAAACGCTTACGCAAGAATCCATACTGTCATTTGAATAAACTTAGGTTTGTCAAATTACTAGTGTACTCACACAAAGCGCTGCTAACTAAGTGTGCGGTATAGTTGAATAAAATTAAATTCTGCACATCTTTATTCCGAAAAAAAAAACCGGTCAGGTCCAGACAGGAATTGTCAGATGCCTCCAATTAGCTCTTAAAATCCATTGTTAATATTATATATTTCATAGCAAGAATATAAATTGCTTATCAGTTTTATTAATCTATGAGAATATACTACACTGAACCAGATTTCTGTCTTGTGGCGCCTTGTTGCAGCGTGTGTCATGTCTTGTCTACAAGCAAACGTGTTGAGCGGTGTTGCATCGTGTGGTGAGGGACATGTGCGAACGGCTCCCGTCGCACGCGGTAGGAATAGCACAGCGCGAGGCAAGGATAAAAAACACTCGTGCTTTGTTGCGTTGCGTGGTGTGGTACATGAGCGAACGGGTCCTTAAGGGTCTGATTATTGCTGCTATGGAACGGAATATAGAAGTTCGTCTTTTATTATCTTCGCCAAGGAGGATATGTTTTCGCCGGGTGGGATTTTTTGTCTGTATAATTACCTCCGCCAAGGAGGTTATGATTCCGTAGGGTTTGTCTGTCTCTTTGTCCGTCTGTCACCAAGATAACTCAAAAAGTTATGAATGGATTTTGACGAAATTTACAGGGATTGTTGGGTATATTAAGAGGTACAGTTGATTAACTTTTGGTGTAGATCTGTCCTTTCATTTGTTTGTTTGTTTGCCTCATTTTTCTCAAAACCATAACTCAAAAGGTTATGGTCGGATTTTAATAAAATTTATATGAGTCATTAGGTATGTCATAAAGAGTAAATGAGATAATTTTTGTGATGCTCTGTTTGTTCCTTTGTATGGTTATTGCTGTGTTTGATTTTGTGTTTGTTAGCGCAAAAACTCAAAGAGTTTTGAGTGACTCTTAATGAAACTTGCAGGAATTGTTATTGATGTTAAAAGACATAAATGATTAAATTTTGGTGCTGATCGGCAGGTTCGTTTCTATGTTTGAGTTGTCTTTGTCATAATGTTTGTTATGCAATAATTCAAAAACTTACGAATCTATCTTATTGAAATATACAGGAGTTGTTAGCAATGTTAAAAGATATACATGATTTAATTTTGGTGCAGATCGGTTGGTTCGTTTGTATATTTGACTTATGTTTGTTATAATGTTTGTTAGCAGCATAACTCAAACAGTTATAATAGGATCTTCCAAAAAATTGCGGAAACTCTTAATACTATAAAAAGGAACAAATGATTCGATTTTGGAGTTGATACGAAAGAAATCATAGTTTCAGAGCCAATTTGAATTTTTCGTTACCGTTGCCTTATTTGGCGGAGGTATGCGCTCTCAGAGTGCTCTAGTTACTTATTTGTCTATCACTAAAATAACTCAAAAAATAATGGACGGATCTTTGAAAAAGTTACCGGTATTCTTAGGCAGGTTAGGAGGAACAGTTGATTAAATTTTGGTGAAGATCCTTTCAATCGTTTTTTGTCTGCCTCTTTTTTCCTGGTAACCTTACTCAGAAAGTTGTGAACGAATCTTCATGAAATTTCTACAAATTGGTAAGGATGTTACAAAAAGCAAATGGTAAAATTTTGCGATGATCTCTGTGTCTATTTGTTTCTATGTTTGACTTTATATTTTCCAGCAACATAGCTAACCTAAAAAGTTAAGAGCGGATCTTTATAAAATTAGCAGAAATTGTTAAAAATGCTAAAATATACAAATGACCAAATTTTGGTGATGATCGGTTCTTCAGTTTGTGTGTTTGACTATTGTTTGTCAAAAGGTTTCTCACGACCTAACTCAACAACTTACGGATGGTTAAATAAAAGGAGCTGTTATTGAGGTCAAGAAGCACAAATGACCAAAAAAAAAAAAATGTTGGTGATGATGTAAAAAATATCCTAGTATCAAAACTAATTTGAATATATCATTAACATTACCTTGCTTGGCGGAGGTATGCGCTCTCAGAGTGCTCTATTTGGTACTGTGGCCAACACAATGTTAGCTCTCGTTGATAACCTAATAAGTAAATAGCGTAATATAGCCAAGAACCAGAGCCTGTTAGCGCTTACCATAAATCTTTATTTCTCGTAAGAATTGCGCTATTATTACCGTACGACAGAATGAGTTTACGAGCTAAAGTTAAGTAGCGCTTTAGATTTTAAAAATAGCCTCACTTTCAGGACTTAGCATTAACGAATTAGCTACAGCATACCTTTCAAAAATAAATCTCCAATCTAAATATATTATCACTCATGAAACATATGATTCGAAATAATAAGGGTACGATCAGCCAATGAAGCTCAATGTACTGATATATTACCCTTTAGTGCACTCGTGCCTTAATCGCTGACTGCATTACTTTAATGGCGCCATAAGCTGGCCTACCAACAGCTGCTCTCAAGTGCAAATGTTGCGTTGCTAACACAAATTACTTGAAATTAATCTGCTTAGCAGCGAGGTGTCGAGTCAATGGGCTTCACAAAAATAGGTTCGNTTTGAGTTATACTGTTAACAAACGTTATAACAAATATGAGTCAAACATACAAACGAACCAACTGATCTGCACTAAAATTTGATCATTTATGTCTTTTATCATTACTAACAACTCCTATAAATTTCATAAAGATCCATTCTTTATTTTTTGAGTTATTGTGCTAACAAGCATAAAATTAAAAACAGTAAAAAACGAACGAACGAACAAACGGATCATTACCAAAATTTGGTAATCTACTCTTTGTTATATACCTAACAACTCATGTTAATTTCATTAAAACCCATTCATAACTTTTTGAGTTATGGCATCGAGAAAAATGACGCAGACAAACAAACAAACAAACGGATGAACATATCTTCACCAAAAGTTAATCATCTATTTCTCCTAACATACCTAATAATCCCTGTAAATTTCATCCAAATCGGTTCACAACTTTTTGAGTTATCCTGGTGACAGACAAACAGACAAACAACAAAACAGACAGACAGACAGACAAACACTACGAAAACATAACCTCCTTAGCGGAGGTAATTAGCAGAAATTGCTAAAAATGCCAAAATATACAAATGACCAAATTTTGGTGATGATCGGTTCTTCAGTTTGTGTGTTTGACTAATGTTTGTCAAAAGGTTTCTCACGACCTAGCTCAACAACTTACGGATGGTTAAATAAAAGGAGCTATTATTACGGTCAAGAAGCACAAATGACCAAATGTTGGTGATGATGTAAAAAATATCCTTGTATCAAAACTAATTTGAATATATAATTAACATTACCTTGCTTGGCAGAGGTATGCGCTCTCAGAGTGCTCTATTTGGTACAGTGGCCAACACAATGTTAGCTCTCGTTGATAACCTAATAAGTAAATAGCGTAATATAGCCAAGAACCAGAGCCTGTTAGCGCTTACCATAAATCTTTATTTCTCGTAAGAATAGCGCTATTATTGCCGTACGACAGAATGAGTTTATGAGCTAAAATTAAGTAGCGCTTTAGATTTAAAAAATAGCCTCACTTTCAGGACTTAGCATTAACGAATTAGCTACAGCATACCTTTCAAAAATAAATCTCCAATCTAAATATATTATCACTCATGAAACATATGATTCGAAATGATAAGGGTACGATCAGCCAATGAAGCTGAATGTACTGATATATTACCCTTTAGTGCACTCGTGCCTTAATCGCTGAGTGCATTACTTTAATGGCGCCATAAGCTGGCCTACCAACAGCTGCTCTCAAGTGCAAATGTTGCGTTGCTAACACAAATTACTTGAAATTAATCTGCTTAGCAGCGAGGTGTCGAGTCAATCGGCTTCACAAAAATAGGTTCGGGCCATTTATTAGTGCGATGCAAAGTCAAAGCATAATCTACAGAGAAGCCCTCATCAACAAAGACTTAGCATACACTACAAGGCTAATGATGAAGTACAAAACAGCCTGCATTGGCGGCAAACACGTCGCTTTGAACTTCGGCCACTCAAAGTCCTTCCAATTTAACGAGCGCTTTGATTTCGAGTCCGGTACGGCTAGAATATATAATTATTGAAAGCTAAAGCGACTAATCAGTGGCTCGAAAAAAAAAACGCATTTTGTGGGAAGTGAACGAGGAACGCATGTGCGTTAACGTCTAATGTACAGCATATCTATCTAACCAGTGTATTTAATATTTATATATCTAAGTATGCCCAAATCACAGAAAGGGCGACCATAATTAGAAATTGAAAACTTTGTATACGGAAGGTACTGAAAGAAGGCGTGTTATAGACAAGGCAAGGTGCGTGGCTTTTGGTAAGAAAGGTGTGTTAAGGTAGGCTATATAAGTCGGTGAGAGTAGAGGAGATGCGTTATATTAGACGAAGTGCAGTGAAAAAAGGAGTATATATCATAGAGTAAATGGGTGTATTAATCCAGATGATCACGTAGGACTTTCTACGGCGTTTCTCAGCCGAATCCGATTGCGTTGCCCTGACAAGGACTGCAGTTGGGCCATAAACTACACCACACTTCGTGAGCTCTATGGCTCAACCTAACTGAACAAAGTGCTAGACAAGGGAAATGTAAAATGTTCGCGAATTTAAATTTGGTCGCTACCTGCAGCGATAGCAGAACGTTTACCACTGGCGGTGACTCTGGTGTAAAATTAGAAGCTTGAAACAGCCTGCAGTTTTTCGTGGCAGCTTAGCTAAAAATGTTCAAGATGAAGCCGTGGTTGCGGCACGGGAACCGGCTCAAGCGAATTAGCTCTACGCTGGTAACACCGACGAAAGTTTTAAATGGCTACCCAACATTGAGGTGGATGAGGCTTCTTAAGAATCTCAGGTCAAATAAAGTGCTTTACGCTTAAACCAAGATAGTGTATGATTGCGTTGCCTAGGTGCAGTGTACTTAGAAAAGAAAAAAAACATCAATAACCGTGGAATTTTCTACTGGTCCCGCTACTATTATATAAAAAACTTATTCACATAGTAGATCACAAACCGCTTCTCAGAGCAGCACGGTTACTGTGTCTCACTGCTGCCAAATGTACATTACTCAATATTTGTCACCAAGTATTAGAAAGTGACCTGCATATTCATTTTAAATCTGTAAACTGTTTTTAATGGCTTGGAACGTTTAGATAGGTTATCCAAATGTTTTCATCGCTTTTTAGTACGACCGCCGAACCTCTTGTCTTACCTGGGCTCGTAGTGCTAACTGTACAGTGGCTGGTAGAATCTCTGTCCTCTTGTCTTACCTGGGCCTCCTTGTAGTGCTAACTGTACAGTGGCTGGTAGAATCTCTGTCCTCCTGTTTTACCTGGGCCTCCTTGTAGTGCTAACTGTACAGTGGCTGGTAGAATCTCTGTCCTCCTGTCTTACCTGGGCCTCCTTGTAGTGCTAACTGTACAGTGGCTGGTAGAATCTCTATCCTCCTGTCTTACCTGGGCCTCCTTCTAGTGCTAACTGTACGGTGGCTGGTAGAGCCTCTGTCTTACCTGGGCCTCCTTGTAGTGCTATTATTATTATTATTATTAAATCACACCAGGCTGGCGACGTAGGAACGGAGAAACTCCATGAGGTTAACAAACCCCCATGCAACCAGCCCAGCGGGTGGAGAAAACAAAAAAATGAAAAAAAGAAGATCCGAGATCACAGAATAGTTCTGTGTACAGATCGTTTAGAGCTGCCAATACCAGCACCAGCAAAGACAGAGCCATCAAGACCATTCCAAACATCCACACACGATGGAAAAAACGAACGGGAATACTAGCCCGTACGGCATCATAACGGTTCCAAGGCAAACTCATGAAGAGCACCAGTCCGCCGAGTATACCTCACCCGAACAAATGGATCTGGAAGAAACTCAGACAGTGGATGACTGGGGCAGTTATAGATTT
>LQNS02278080.1:8546589-8559274 GCA_001587735.2 Parhyale hawaiensis
TTTGCCTTCAATTAAAATTCTCTTTTCAACAACAGGACGCGCGAGTGTCGCCAGGCCTCGTTGGTATCGAATGCTTTGAAGCCCCGTTTGCTCTCCCAAAAATGCTGGCATCGCTAAAAGAATACGAGTCTTCACTAAAGTTGTCGATTTTTGCAGAAAACTCCCGTGCAAAGTTTCGTCATCCTAAATTAAGACGAGGCCCCTTAGGCTCCGCTGCGGTTACAAATTGTTGCGAATTTAACAGCCGTAAAGTACAATATTGACTAAAGAATATTGCCTCGGGCTTTTGGGCGCGTTTAATTTGTCTGCGATGTGCAGGTTTCAATCCTGTGAAAAATTTCGAGGGGCCCTGTAAAAAAATATTTAAGAAACCCATTAACGATATTATGCCAGTACAGTTCATCTGGCCACCTTAGAGCACACTAAGATAACCTATACCTACAAAATA
This sequence comes from Parhyale hawaiensis, assembly GCA_001587735.2. Taxonomy (NCBI): domain Eukaryota; kingdom Metazoa; phylum Arthropoda; class Malacostraca; order Amphipoda; family Hyalidae; genus Parhyale; species Parhyale hawaiensis. The sequence goes on from LQNS02278080.1 coordinate 8,547,038, forward strand.
TTCTGTCTGGGAGTCCTCCAATCTTTGAATAAGGTAGCTTAGTAGATGTGTTTAGATGGAGCAAATGTCTGGGCTTCACCTCGATGCAGTGGATGCCTTTGACTGTCTCTCATTCATTCATCATGGCAGCAGCGTACTCCTGTTTACAGAGTAGGTATCTTCCTGTTAAACTCCAATGACATTCGATGGTAGTCTTGGTACCGTGAAAACTGCTGCGGACAGCATTTTACTGTAATGGTGGCATAGCAAGCTCCTAGTGCACGAAAAAATTATAATTATCTTAGTTTGAAACTGCAGCAATCTCACTTTTATAGCCACTTACCGACATTGCCCCAATTTAACTAATATGTTGCTATAGTCAGCACTCTAACCTTTCACTTTAGAGTTCCTTTACTTTTTTCATTTTTGAGAAAAACTTCCGACCAGGATTAGCCATGCATAATCAATAACTACTGTATTGATAATAAAAACATTGTTGCTGAGCCTCATAGAAAGCAGTTATTGATATGAGAGCAATATGGCAAAGAAAAAACTTGCTGTACTTTTTATCTACGTACAATGAGTGCCACATAAATTAAGTAGCTGTCTGTAGTTACGTGCACTGCGGAGATAACTCGCTGTTGGCCCTCCCGTAACTTCGAAAAGGAATACTGTTCAGGGATTTCTCCGTTCGACGACCGGTATGAATTGGGTTCCACAGAGTTACTGGTTAATCGTAACTGCCAAAATTAAAAAAAAAAGAATCGACGAATAGATGTGAACCAAATGTAGCCTGAACGCATTTGTTATCGATTTTGCTTTAGCTTATGATGGAAAATGAGAGCCGTTAATCGCCATCCTGTTGCTCACCGCAGCCATAGTTCAACAATGAGAACACACTGCTTACTAGTAAAAATTAACCTAACTTCAGCATCCACCTTTTTGTTAAATCGTAAACTATTCTAGCGATGGTATTCCCGTAAAAGAAATCGAGGTATCTATGATATCAACTAAAATGTGAGGATGCTTTCTCTCACGTTATTAGAGTTTCCTGCATCTATTATCTTTTGAGTTACTATGCTTTTGCTTTTAATGTTTTCTGTGGCATTCGCCATGACGTCATCGGGACCATGTCCGAAAATCTTCGGAGCAGCTAAGTATTAATACTCTTATTCATGACCTCTCAGTGAGCTATCCCTTCAGTGATAGCACCTAATTATAAGTGATTTAGAATTTGACATGCAACAATGAGTGGTCCACAAAAAATGAGGAGAATCATGAGCAGCACCGAGTCTTATTTTATTTCAAAAAGCAGCCAGCTCATCCTGAAGGGCTTCCATGCACTCATTAATCGACAAATAAAGTCTTTACCTCTGCACTTCAATATTTAATTTATTTACGAGAATTAACTAAGCTTCGCAATCACGGCGCTGATGCGAATTAATTAATGAGTTCCAATTACAAACTCCACACGCTCCCGGCCCCGACAAGAGCACGAAAAGAGCGAAACTGTTGGATTTAAATACTGAAACATCGCTTAATTATACATTTTACTCCTGTATTTTAAATGTGCCGTTTAGTAATTGATTATTCTGTCAGTTAGAAAGAATTAGAGAGCGAAGTACTCTTTCAAACTCTTTAGAATCCCTGCAGTTGACGGTTTTACGATGCAGTTGGCTATTCAGAGCCAGGCATGAAAAATTGGAAGGCAGTACAATTAAAGTTGCCATAAGCACTTCATCTCGAATATAAAGCTTATTGCAGCATAATATCAATATTTCCAGCCACCGGAGGATTCGGGAAGCGGTATTTGTTCCTGTGGGTGTACCTGTCCTTCACACCCATGGCTTCTGAAGCTTGTTTTTTCCCTAAGATTGTGGGTTTTCTCAAAAATTCCATTGCCCAACTGACGGATAAAGCTCACGAGTTGAACCAAGTCTTATACCAAGGCCACACTATGCATTGACACACACACAACCTGATGCAAGGATGCGAGACTCGGACGTCATTTATGCCACGGTATCTATGCTACCGAATTTAACTATGTATCGAAACGATACGAGAGCTGCTCATCGTAGCAACCAGTTGGGCTACAATTTGCATATGTGGCCCCGGCATTAGCAGGGGCGTGACCGCTGTGGAGTAAGGTAGTGTGGTGTTGCTGCAGCATCACGGTCTGGAAGGTACCGACGTGTTTACAATGTTGGTCTCAGTATTGTCCTCAAAAGAGCTGCATTGTTTCCTTTCCAAAACATTTTCAAGGAATTTGAATAGACAGTATCGAGCTATTGTTTACTAAGGTGAAATACTGATATGTAATGCTGATGTGTTCGTATGATATATAAGAGATAGTTCTTTGAGACGTTAAAATAATGTTTTGTGCGACCAGGGGTAAAGTGCCAATCATCGTAATGAAAAACCAATTATTGTGAGAATGACCATTGATAGAACGCTGCAAGATCGTCCCATCATTGTTAGAACTATTCTTCTAAGGTCGTACCATTTATGTTAAATACAAGAGTTCTTTTTCCTGCTGCATCTGGTAGAAAATTGAGTTCTGTTTTCTTCAGCAAGTGTTGAAGATATCATACCAATAAGAGAAATTGGACGGAGATGTTACACAGCTATCTCGCTAACCTAAAGTGCTATAATGAACAAATTCTCAATCCAGCTGCCGCCCGCTTGATCGGTGAACCNTTTCCTGCTGCATCTGGTAGGAAATTGAGTTCTGTTTTCTTCAGCAAGTGTTGAAGATATCATACCAATAAGAGAAATTGGACGGAGATGTTACACAGCTATCTCGCTAACCTAAAGTGCTATAATGAACAAATTCTCAATCCAGCTGCTGCCCGCTTAATCGGTGAACCGATATCGGAACTCACTCACAAAGCATGAGTTTGTGTAGGTTATGTGTGCGTGTAGGTCTAGGTATGTAAGTGTGTATATGTGTGCTTGAGAGTCGAGTGGATATCAAAATTTGGAGCGACAGTGCACTGACCACTATACGGCGGCAGCATACCTTTAAAATAACAACAGTATATTTCTATACCGGAGTATTTCCAATAAGCGGTCAATAAAACTTTTTTTTTCGTGAATAATGAAGTGAAAAGTTTATCTGTTTTGTAACTGACAGAAATTTTAAATTAAAAGTTGCAAAAAAAAAAACGTTGGCAAAGATGCCCAAGGATATAAATTTCGTTTGCATCCTTTTCTCAACATCCTCAAAAACCTGAAGCCATTTTGAACGACGTAAGGTTAGGGTTAAAAAAAGGTGGCAGTATGTAGTTTTCAATAATTTCGTAAAATATAAAATCTGTACAATTTATAAAGGAAGACAGTTTTATGACATAAGCATTTCAATTTTGGATGTTCATGTTAGAAAACATATTTCCCCACATTTATTGCTACATCCAAAATGTTGGCAAGCGGGTTAACTTCGGGTCCACCGATATTAAATTTTTTGTAGATGCCAAAGGCCGCTCGCGTGAAAGGCCAAGGTCATTATCTACATTTTGTCTACCAGATGATAACTAACATTTGTGAAGACTGTGTCTTGTTGGAATTCTGCAATCATAAGGCCGAGTTCGAACGTCATTAATCTCAACGCGTTTTTCGAATTTGGAGTCAAATAATCCTCAGAATTCGGTACACTTTCTGTTATTTCTAGCACACAGCGAACACATTGCTGTGAACGACGCGTGAACTCGCCCTAAAAACCAATTTTCAACGCGCTCTCTGCGTCAGCAGAGCTGGCTTTGCCGGTATGATAGTAAGGTTTACTTCCGCTCCAAATGCCCTTGAATTGTTTCAAGCGCATTTTAACGAAAGTAAGGAAAATTAGTTGATGAAGTATTAATGCATGTTATTAGATACCTGTTACCCGTAAGGTATAATCATAGCAATTAATTTTACCATGTTTCAGCTGCTTTAAATGATTGAGGTTCCCCCACGCAGCTCGTGCTCGTTCATGAACTGCGCAGTTTCCAAACATTTACAGCTACTGCTTGTCACTGTCACTGCAATACATTTATTCACAATCTGCTCCCTTTGATGCCGGAAACCTGGTCACCAAATTTAATCAAATCAAAGGCAGGCCTTTTAATTGAAAGTTGGGGGACTCGCTCCTTTGCCTCTATTTGGTTCTCTTCTGTCCTCCGCTATTCATTTTTGCATTGGGTGCCTTATTGTTCAATTTATGGCTGGGAAGCCTTTGAATACGCAAGTAATGTGAAGCTTTGAGGCTGGAAATGAAATTAGTGATCGCGATGCACCTACAAGGGTATATGAGGTCATGAGTCGTGTGAAGATATTTTTGGGCGAAACAAGTGCAGGGCTACGTGCAAAACGGCCAGTTAACGTGTTAGGAAATTATGCAATGATAACATTATCGTAGCAGAAATGATGACAAGAATCGTAATTTTATCAAATCAAATATTAATATCAAACAAAGTAGGCATCGCACCTGTTTGGTTATGTAATTTATGACATATTTAATATTTTGTTCAATGCGTTTACAGCTCGTAAAATCTAAGTTATAAAATTTAGTGCAGCAAAGTTATGATAGCCGATGTTTTTCATTTTCGAATTTATAGTTTTCTTGTAAAGCAAAATAAATATTGATAGTGAACATCACATTCCAATGTATTTTATGATTCAGTTTACTTTTTAAACTATTTTTTTTTCAAGTTTCCTGTTTACGTTTTTGCTCCGATGAGACTACTTCCTGTCATGTTTTTATTTGATTTTTTTTTTCTCCTCAAACCTTATTAGTGATCATATTTTCACGTTATAAAAATACAGACTTGAACCGCTTTAAGAATAAAATGTAACTTGAACAGGCAAAATAAATTATACTTTGATATGAGTCATGCCCCAGTTTATGAGCATATGTGCTGGAGAATACAGAAATTATTAGAAAAGTAACAGTAAGAAACATACAACACTTACTTGACTGCCTCACGATACTTGATTGCCCACTCAAATTTACAATTGGAGCTGATGGCATATTAATGAAAGTTGAATAAAAATCCTTTCCACTCAACAGAGCGACCTCAAACAATAAGGAAACTGTTCTCTGCTATATTCATCAGCAAGAAATTCAAATTTATAGTTGGATATCCACTGTGGACGATAATAATTGAATCTTAGGAAGCTAAAGTTACCTAAACTAGGCTAAAATAAATTTTTCAATTATTATTGGTCAGTACCCATACAATAGATGCCTTCACTGAGTCTCCAAGAATAGCTTATTTTTGTTTCAGGTTACTATGTTAACTGGAAAAATTTTATCGAAATTTCATCAATTTGCCATCAGCCCCACTTGTGAAGTCAAGTATCGTGTGGTCTATGCAGTCCAGGCTCTATAGGGGGTGTCTGCGTACATTTCTCTTTCACAGCGCTACCATGTATTTTCTTATTCCATATGATGAGAACGTTAAAAAAACTTTCGTAACTTTCGTAACTGGTACATTTTTATTTTTGAGGGGGACATGGAGGGGCACAAAATTATCAATTGTGGAGTGATTATTCTAAAGCTTGCTCAGAATATCTATTCTTGAAAAAGTTTTACATTCTGTTCACACAAATTTTTCGATTTATGCTTTAGTTTATGAGATAATGGGGTTTAAGGTAAATAAGTATCTATATTTTGGAAATTTCAAACGAATAAAACTCAATGAGTTTACCTGCTAGAATAAAAACAATGACAGTTTTGGAATCTTTGAAACATTCCTAACAAAACTATAGAGCTGGCTTCTCTATTTTTACCCTCATAATATCTTTTTACAACAGCTCAGAACCGAATCCCGTAATTGTTTTTTCCTATATTTTTGTTAGCGAGAAATGTACACCGACACCCCCCTAGAGTCTGGACTAATGATATCATGTTTGAAATATTTGTTTTATCTTTTGTAACTATAGTTGATAATAAGCATCATACTTCTTTATGGTAAAGTGAGGCATATTTGACATTATTAGCGCTTGCTTTTCATACAAGCCGTGTTACGGAGGGGTATGCTTTTATATTTTTTTGAGGCCATTATCTCTTATCTTTAATCAAAAATTTTTTCTCCTGTTAGATTGCTAGTGAGAGCAAATTATGTAGAATGGCTTTGTAGCGGCCGTATAGTTTATAGTGTTTTACCGAACGAGTTTTTACTGTGGGTCTCAAATGAAGTAGCTTTCTCCAGCAAAATTTTCAACTGCTGTTTACCGGCCGTTCATACTGTGGAATTATTTTTCTCTTGCTCACCATTCATTCGGTGATACTTTTAAACTCATTCAAATGCAGAACTCTTTCAAAGATAAACGCCAGCAAGTTCTGACTTCTAATAGAGTCAATTACGTAGAAAATATTTTCCGACGCATTTGGCCTTAGAAGAACCGGGGAAAAGTCGAGCGTCAACAAGCCGCAAATGAAAGTCATGGAAAAGTCCCGGGAGTAAACACGCCGGAGTTGGAGCCGGTGAAAAATCTCCACGGTCGCTCAGCAGAGCAGACTGCATGCCTGATAAAGGGCAAGAGCCGGCCAGCTCGGGTCAATTCTGCCAAATTGCCCGGCGCGAGTTTTCGTTTTAAGAGAAGTGGGGGCGACGGTTAAAAAATGACGACATGGAAGGACTGAGCTTGCGGTCGCATTTGAGAGGCTCGCAGCATCAGCTTCAGGAAATTGCTAGCAGAATTTGTCATCCGCACGCTAGTAACCTGGCCGCTCTAAAAATTAAGTCGATGCTCAGGGAAGCATAACTGTCAGAGTGGCGGCGCGAGAGGGCCTGCCTGCGGGCCGTGCTCAAAGACGAGTTTTGTTTTGCGACAACAAAATACGGGATACAAGTCATGCAAGTTTGGCCTGAGCTGCGTCAGAGGTGCAAACTGTTATTTACATCACGTCAGGGTCAATACGGTCTTCTGATGCGTTTGGAGGCTAGCAGTGCACTCCATTTGTGAAGAAAATAATTTGTAGATTTTGAGCGTGTTTAGTTTCCGATGAGATTTTTTGTAAGATGTTGGGTTGTAGTTGAAGGAATTAGCCGCAATAACGTAGTGTACTGCAATCACGAGCCAGAGTACGGCGTGGCTCGGACGCTGCAGGAGCTGGGTACAAAGGAAAAAAACCGTCAGTTACTCTTCAGAGCAGTACCAGGTACCAGCCTCGACCAAGGCTGATTTTGGTTGGCAAGGATTAACGCACCTAGGAGGAGCCATATCGGTCAGTAATTCCTTTACCTTGTGTAGCTTTACCGACGTTGAGTACCTTGAGGGTCAACGGGCGAGGTGCAGAGGACGTTCGTACAGTGTCATCATCTCGCGTGTTTGGAGTCACGATGCTGGGCTTCTTTTGCTGGGTCGTAGCTATGCCACCAAACGGAGAGCCAGCAGCGATTTGTCTCCACAGTGCACGTAACCGCTGACTTCTGGTCTACCTGGCACTTATTCATTTCAAATGAGAATCCAGCAAATTTTCGAGTTCTGTAACTGACATATCACTGGTATTTGAATGTGTGGAAATATTTTATTTGACACCCTTATTCCGCGTACACTGAATTAATTGGAATAATTTATCGACACAGTTGCTTGGCATGCGTACATCACAAGTCCTTCCAATCTGAGTGTTTGGAGACAATATGTTCGTTGACATTCACAGTGATACGTTACAGAATTTTCAATACATTTAATAGCGCAGCTTTCAAATTTTTGTTGCTTTGAATACATATGGCGACAGCTAAATTGTTTATGGCAGTCGTACTCTCTCTTGTCTCGAATTGTGGCAATGGGCGATCTTTGAATAGCTTTAAATAGTTAGAGCTTTTTCTCGTCTTCGGTATCCAAAATGGAGACTAGTATCCTATCTTCGTCAGCATTATATGCTTCCATAGAGTGAGCATCACATATACTTCGCGCGATGAGAAAGTTATTGAAACCATCCACTCCATTTCTTTCCAGCGACGTTAACTCTAGTTTTCATCAGAGGTATCATCGTCCTGCATTTTCTAGCCAAAGTCTCATAAAACTGTCTTTCTTACAATTTCATATGCATCACTAGTGGTATATGATGTGGAATTTTTCCGTATCTAAGCAGCTTGAATTTAGCTCAATTAAAAATAATTTTATTGAAATCACCGTATACATTTAAAATCATTGCGTATACAAAAATAACGAAATGAGTAAGACTTGGCATTATGTTCTACGAATGAAATCAAGCCCATTGCTAGTCAAGATTAACTATTCGGGCAAAAAACACTTTTACATATATATATAGTCAAAATACTATACGAAAAGATTCACAAACAGTCAACCTCAAGCTACCAGTAATCTTAACACGAGTAGTACACAATTTGCAAGTTAATCAAACAAGGTTTAGGAGGCGCCACGCAAGCCACTCGTCATTCACCAGCTCAGAAAAAAAGAAGACGCATAAATGTTCAGCCAGTGCCATAGGAAAAAAATTAATTAGAGCACTCGGCGGTGTAAAGTGGCCGCACGACCACCGGCGACAAGCGCTCACCAGAGCCGCACAACCGCACGAAGCCCAACCAGTCATCCAGCATAACACCCAAGTGCCGAGACCAGACACCTAAACTAGATCGTAAACAATATTTTTATTATTTAGGATAGCACTCTTCATCCCCTCCACAACATAGAAGATCCAACAGAGGAATATAATATTGGGGGAAACAAGCATATAGACAAAATGGTACGAACCTAAGCAGAAGCATATTAAATGCCATATAATAATTTACCGACCATTAGCAGATAGTTTTCAAATCTCGTTGGGCAGAGTGCACGTCTTCTACTGGTCGTAGCGCAATTAATATTCGTGTGTCATCAGTAAATGACGACGGATCTAAAAAGCTGCGTACCCTGTGTTGTTGATTATGATACGAAAAAGTGTTGGCCAAGCACGGGGCCACATGGCCATGTGGCCACGGTGCCATGTACTCCACTGCCTGCACACCTTTTTAAAGATGAACTAAATGGTGTAGAACAAGTGTATCTAGACTTCCAAAAATCTTTTGACAAAGTCCCCCATCAATGGTTAATGAAAAAATTGGAAGCCCATGGCATCCAGGGAGACTATTTACGATAGAATAGGGCATGGCTTACGGGTCGGCAGCAGCGAGTGAAGCTTGGAAGAGAGACGAGCGCCTGGACGCAGGTATCATCAGGAGTTCCACAAGGTAGCGTGTTTGGCCCGCTTCTGTTCCCAATTTACATCAATGATCTAGACCTTAACATCTGTAGTAAAATCAGTAAATTTGCGGATGATACTAAACTATGTCATTCTGCCACAAAAAGAGCCGAGCTCTAACAAGATCTTGACCACCTCACGGAATGGAGCACAACGTGGCAGATGAGCTTTAATGTCGACATATGCTCAGTAATGCACATAGGGCTGGTGAACTCTTCAACCCCATTGAAAATGAACGGGACGGTATTGGCTGCTGTCACCCAACAACGTGACTTGAGAATCACTATTATAAAGAAATTGCAACACAGCCAGCAAGATGACAAGAGTATGAAAATGGCAAGCCGAGTACTCGGATTCATCACCAGAAATTTTGAATACAAGTCCAAGGACATCATCGTTCCCTGGTACAAGCCATTAGTGCAGCCACACTTAGAATTTGCTGCTCAATTCTGGTCGCCTCATCTGGGTAAAGATATCATTAACATGGAAAGAGTCCAACGGAGAGCAACGAAATTGATACCTCAGCTGTGATACAAGCCGTATGAATGTCGCCTAAAAGAACTGGGTCTGATCACTCTCGAGCAAAGACGACTCAGCGGGCAACTAATAGAAACATTCCAGTTTTTGAATGGCTTCAAGGATGTACCTACAATGGGACTCTATGAAAGAGACGTTAATGATCGTCTGCGAAACAACAGTCAAAAATTGAAGCAGAAAGCTCGAAGAACGACCATAAGTCAGCAGTTCTTTCCGTATTTCATAGTCAGTATTTGGAATAGACTTCCTTCCGATGTTGTAAGTGCGGAGTCAGTGAACGCGTTTAAAAATAATCTTGACATACATTGGGAGAGACATCCTCCACAACTTAGAACTCCTCTTCCAGGAGTCACAAACTCTTAGCGGCCACAGCTTCCGGGGCCACCTTAATCCGTCTTCTTGTCTCTCCCGCTTCAACTACACAGTTTGACAACTCCAAGCTCCGCATATCAGCGGCTCTTGATCGTTCTCACGTGCATTCATGATCGTCTCTTTGGCAGGGATTCTTCCCCACTTTTCTCTCTTTCTCCAGTCCTCTATATCCTACTAACATAATGGCAATAGCTCATAAGGGGCCGGGGCGTAAGTTCCGGTGTCTCTTTGGGAATGGGCCGATTGGTTCGTCTACTGCCGCCTATCTAGTCTAATCTAATCAAGACAACCAACCAACCTACTCAGCCAAAATCGTGACCACCACCAACCTACTCAGCCAACCTCACGAGCACCAACCAACCTACTCAGCCAACATCACGACCACCAACCAACCTACTCAGCCAACATCACGACCACCAACCAACCTACTTAGCTAACATCGCGTCCACCAACCAACCTACTCAGGCAACATCACAACCACCTCAAACCTACTCAGCCAACATCACGAGCACCAACCAACCTACTCAGGCAACATCACAACCACCAACCAACCTAGTCAGCCAACCTCAAGACCACCAACCAACCTACTCATCAACATCACGACCACCACCAACCTACTCAGTCAACATCACAACCACCACCAACCTACTCAGTCAACATCACGACCACCACCAACCTACTCAGTCAACATCACGATCACCACCAACCTACTCAGCCAACATCACGACCACCACCAGCCTATTCAGTCAACATCACAACCACCACAAACCTACTCAGCCAACATCACGACCACCACCAGCCTACTCAGTCAACATCACGACCACCACCAACCTACTCAGTCAACATCACAACCACCACCAACCTACTCAGTCAACATCACAACCACCACAAACCTACTCAGCCAACGTCACAACCACCACCAGCCTACTCAGTCAAGATCACAACCACCACAAACCTACTCAGTCAATATCACAACCACCACCAACCTACTCAGCCAACATCACGACCACCACCAACCTATTCAGCCAACATCACAACCACCACCAACCTACTCAGCCAATATCGCCTGTTCCAGCTACCAACTCAGCATACTGCAGTGTACACCACCGCCATCAAAGCCCAATTCACTGAACCCCATCACCACATTCACCAGTAAAAACCAACTCAGCCGTCACCACCACACACCACCCAACCATCATCACTGCATGACCCTCACCCCTCCCCCCGCTGGGGCTGGGCACAAACAACTCACCAGAAATGATGGCGCTGTCAGCGACAGCTCTCTGTCCCATGAATAGATTCCGCAGCCGCCTCAGTTCCTCAAATATTTGCGTGTCCAGAGCCATTATTTTGCCAAGCGGCTCTAATAATTTGAGCGTTTAGACGCGGGGATACAAACGCACCTTATTGAGCTGCTCTATTCGCTGTTATAGCAGAACATTTCTTTTTCTTTTCTACTGGAAAAGGATAAAGAAAGATGGACAAACCAAACGGCGCAATTTACAAGCCAAGAAACTTATGGGTATATATCTATATATATATTCCTCTAGTTGGGCCGTAAAGAGGACATTTATGTTGTATATATCACGTTCTTAGAAAGGGACTTCTTCACAATGACAAAAATGGGGTCATGTCCTCCTTATGTATTAGGGGTATCTATCGCTACGTAAAGAGGACGTGAAAAAAATCTACGGAACGCTCTGCCGTCTTCTCGATAGTAAAACGCGTTTTAGAATCTGCCCCCCACCACCACCAACCACCACCCTAGTAGAGAAGTCCTTCCCAATGAGCTCTTACCCCGAGAACCTTGTAGGTTAGGTAGGCAAGGACTGGTTTGTCTAATATACTGTTTTTAGTGTTTTAGAACGTATTTTAGTATATTAGACGAACCAGTCCTTGCCTACCTAACCTACAACGTTTTCGTCGTAAGAGCTCATTGTTGGTTAGCTGTTTGTTAGCATACTTACAGTCTTTATATGCTATTCCTACCGTGTCCCCTCATTCTCCCAACTACAGGTATATATATATGATTGGTTAAAAATAATGCCATAGCGGATATTAACGATAGTTTTATTTATTTTCTCAAACTGTCGAAGTTTAAAAATAATTTCTTCGTCTGCAGTCAGATGGAAAAGTTGGCCAGTGCTGTAGTCTTCGTAGTG
>LQNS02278080.1:8559734-8589083 GCA_001587735.2 Parhyale hawaiensis
TAAAGCCAACCATCAATGGACAGACAACGGGAACGAGCAGATTACTTAAATTGCACGGAGAACAGCTGACCGCCTGAATCTGCTACACACCAGCCACTAGACCGGCCGCTCGAAGCGGTCCACCGACCAATCAGCAACGAGCTCCAAGATGCATACGCGCCCCCGAACCTTACAAATATAGGTCACCGTACTGTCTAATTTCAGATTTTAACTGACATCACTCAGCGCATTGCATGCTACACCCTCTTGCCTGAAAATGACCACTGGTTTTGGTCGAAACGCGTCGCAGCAACGATAAATCAGCTAGCACCATGGAACAACCTACGCAGGAGCATCACTACGAAGCCTACAGCACTGGCCAACTTCTCCATTGACTGCAGACGAAGAAATTATTTTTAAACTTCGACAGTTTGAGAAAATAAATAAAACTATCGTTAATATCCGCTATGGCATTATTTTTAACCAATCATGCATAAAAGAGAGGCTGCTCCCAAATTTCTCGAATATATAGATATGTATATATATATAAATGTAAAGGGTGATCTAAAAAATTTATACCTCACTTTTAAATGTCAGTAAAATGAAAACTATTGAACCGATTTTGATATACTTGATCTCAATGGATGCAGAAATTAGTTCTCTATCACACCTTTATAAAAACTTTGCAAATTATAAAATAGTTTTCTTTATAAAATCAATATTGTACTGAAAACTAAATTTATTTCCTCTGAAGTCCGAAAACTCTCCAAAACTCTCCTAAACAGAGGAGTTGAATTCATGACGACGAATGAGGCCGCATTTCATCTAAGGGAAAAACTGAACACAAGAACACCGCCCTCCGAATGATCGTTCATTTAATACCAATTACGCCAGAGACAAAATCTCAGTGTGGGCTGGACTCTGTGGAAACGGTGCTGTTACTTGCCCGACTATTTATGATGGTAATCGCAACGGAGAGTGTTATCTTCACTTTCTTACAGACATCATCATGCCTCAACTTCAGCAACAATACAGAAATTGTTTTGACGAGATTTGGTGGATGCAAGATGAGCACCTTGTCATCGACAAATTATCGTGAGGAACTACCCGCAGAATACGTTTCACAGCAGAGTCATTGCCAGAGGTCACGATGTTAAATGGGCCTCCAACATCTCCTGATCTCACCCCGTGTAATTTTTTCTATAAGGTTATGGTAAAAATAAAGTTTTTGTCACTCGACCAAATAGTCTAGCAGATCTGTGGGAGAGATTTGAACACGAGTTTGAAGTACTTAAATATGAGAGATTGATCGTAAGAAGAGCAATGAGAAAAATATGGTCACAATAATATTAGGCAAGTATTTGCATAAATATTAAAAGTTTTATTTAGAACTTGTTTTTACTCTAAATGATAATAATAATATCCAATCCTATCAGAATTCTCTAATAAGATTTAAATTACTTAGTAACTAATGTTTTACCGGCGTTTTTGGATTCCAGAGTAAGCCCATTTGCACTTCTTGGGGCATTGTTGTTTTCTGAATGCAGATATTTTTCAATAAAAACACATAATAATAATTTGCTAGAAAACTAATTTCTGCATCCAATGAGACCATGTATGTTAAAATCAGTTCAATAGTTTCAATTTTATTAGCATTAAAAGTGAGGTATTCATTGTTTTGGATCACCCTTCTGGAATTAGAATGAAAAAGTAAGAGTAATGTTTCTACGACGTGCCAAGTTTCACTATTCGGAAAAGTATAAAAAAGAAAATGACACCGGGAATCGTGAAGTGCTTGGATTTTATTTCTCTTGCTCAAGTGTTAACCTTCCATGGTTGATATTGCCAACGACTGAACTTGTGAAATCAGAAAAAAAACCTTAATCCACTTTAAAATCGATCCAAGTTAGGAAACATTCTTTATTACTAGGTACCCAAAATCAGAAATGAAGGCAATGATTTTTTATCATGCTTTTTCTTATTCCTGCTTTCGGTATGGAGCTTACTGGAAAATATTCCCTATTTAATGGGCTTCATCTTCCATCAAATTAACGATAGTTGTACCGTCAAAAATTTTACAGAGAAAAATTTCCCCCTCGCAAGTAAAGAGTGAATGCCTGTTCTACGGTGTTTGAAAGTCAAATAACACAAAAATTGGTTCAATAAAATATTTACCAGAAATGCTGAGTGCTTTGCTTCCTAGATAAATGCTGGATATCTGTCGATGAGTCATCAGTATTAAAATTTGGTGGTGGCAATAACAATAGTAATTGTTCTTGTCTCGGCCTAGCGCATAATTTTCAACTGCCACGATATTCACATAAAGAAAACATAAGCAAAATGGATTATGCATGACAGGAACGAGAACTCTCGACAAGATTGAGCCATATGGTGTACCACGATCAAAATATGAATATTAAATACTACCAAACTACATTTCTAATCAAATTGTGCTTCAGAAAAATGCAGTAACTCAAGCATATTCAAGAAACAATATTAGCTAGTAGTGTACCCATCCGTAAATTTGTTCCCTTACTAATTAATATACTAACTTAGGATACACTGCAACTGCTCACCTGAAGGACTATAGGAGAGCAGCATTCTAGGCTTAAAATTCAAGTGAGCAACGCAAACCTTTCCTTTGTGATACATTAGAAAGTAATTTTTGGCCCACAGTCGAGCAACACTGAACGTAAATAAAGCTCGGTATCCAAAATAACCGATGATGTCATAAACGTCAGTGTTTTTTTTTTTTTTTGTAGCAAAAAGCCGTTTTGTTGAAAGAAGGAACGAAATTGGGAAAAGTATTTGCGGTTCTGTACCCAGCAGCTGACTGCTGAAGAATCTCTTCCAATTTGCTCTGTCGATCATGTACTCTATATAAATTGAAGCATGAACTCGGATCAGGTCAAGATTGCATGTGAGAAATTCAGGAGAGTACAAATCACAATGTAT
The DNA here is from genome assembly GCA_001587735.2 of Parhyale hawaiensis. Taxonomy (NCBI): domain Eukaryota; kingdom Metazoa; phylum Arthropoda; class Malacostraca; order Amphipoda; family Hyalidae; genus Parhyale; species Parhyale hawaiensis. The sequence continues at coordinate 8,562,669 of LQNS02278080.1, forward strand.
GAGAGTGCTAAGAGAAGCTGTGTGTATCTTCAGGAATTGGAGTTCAGCGTCGGCAAAGCAAAATGTAAATAAAAATATACGTTTGTCATAATCCGTACCTGGTCTATGTTCCGCTAATTAGTTTTCAATGAAGCGTGACAGAATGGCCGCAGTCTCCAACCTGGCCTAATTTTCGCGTGTTTACTTAAACCCTGACAGAAAAGAGACGGAAAAACAAATAAACAAATCCACTCTAAGAATCACCGAATTATGCATATATTTCAAATACGTCGCGTAACGCACTGAAAGAATAAGATAGGAAGAATTTGGGGCAGTAAACATATTGTTACTTTTTCTATGATACGAGGTTGCATTCAGGTAAACCAAGGGTCTGCTTATTAATCTCTATGGACTTCAGCTCGCCTGCACGACGTCAAAGATATATGGCAAAGGTGACGGTAGAAATGTTACTTGACTGGTAAATATGCGTACGGTATATAGACTTTTTTCGGCGGAATATGGAATTTTCATTTGAGAAGCCCTCTGAAAATCAAAAACAAGAAGATAACGGAGGTTTTCGTGAAGTATTCTTTTTCTGCCGTCATATAATGACGGGTGCTGCTCAGATACAGTGACACAGAGAGCGCTCGCCTCATATAGCAACTTGATTTGGCCTTTGTAACGTAGGCATCCTTCAGAAGCATATTAGTGACGAAACTATACTCACTGAAGGAGAGTCATCACAAGTTCTTCGCTGTCATACAGTATATGACATCTCGGGCACTCAATTTAATAAATAAAGAAACAAACAAATAAATGAACAGATAAATAGATACACACCGTTCTTTATTATATAATAGATAGTAATTTAGACTCAAATTTCCTGCCAACTCAACTTGCAAATCAGTACGTGGAATTTCTCTTATCTAAATCCTCAACATCGGACGGAGAGACGGACCAACAAACCAATCAAGTGAGGGAGCAAGCGAACAACAAATTGTGCATTATTATGTAGTGAATTCTGCTTGTGGTTCCGTATGTTCATCTATCCGTCCGTCTGTACGTTATTCTTCCCGTATTAGAGAGGGAAATAGACAACCTGCAAGACGTTCTGATTTTGGCTGCAATCAATTTCACATATAGCTGTGTTTGTTTCGCTTCTTTAAAAAATTTCAGTCAGTTTACGTAGAAAGTGACGACATGAATTTCATTCATACGCATCGTACGTACTGATTTTATGGTGTTGCATGGCAATCCAAATGTGCCAAAATTCTAGCCACGATACGGTACGATGCGGGCGGTTCTGGGCTGCACTATTCTGTACAGAACATTTTTTTTAAAGTGAAAACGCGATCTCCAAAGAAATACATGAAACTATAGCACTCTGATAGGGCATACCTCTGCCAAGCATGGCAAAAGCTATAAAAAATTTAAATTGGTTCTTAAATTATATCATTTCCTTCGCACCAACATCAAAATCTAATAATTTGCGCCTTTTGACAGTAATAATACTCTCTGTGATTTTTATTATTTTTTTTTTTGAAGATCCGTTCATAAAATCAAACATACCGATAGACAAACTAACAAATCATTACAAAAATCTTGTCATTTGCTCTTCGTAAACCTAACAACTTATGTAAATACATGAAAATCTGTCCATAACATTTTGAGTTATGGTACTAAGGAAAATATGTAGACAAACAAACAAATAAACGGTTGAACAGATCTTCACCAAAAGTTAATCTTCTGTTACTGCTAACATACCTAACAATCCCTGCAAATTCTGTAGAGATCCGCTCAGAAGTCTTTGAGTTATCTTGGTGACAGATAAAGAGACAAACAGATAAGCATGGTAAAAACATAATCTCCTTGGAAGAGGTAATAATTATCTCATAGAAACGGGAGACAGAGTAACTAGAATTGGCTGCGTAAGAAATTGGCCTAGTCTGCTTTATTATTATCTCCGCCAAGAATATCATGTTTTTGTCCTGTTTGTCTGTCACCAAGATTACCCAAATAGTTATGAACGGATCTTGACGAAATTTACAGGGATTGTTAGGCATGTTAACGGTAACAGATTATTAATTTTATTAGCTTTCGGTGATCATCCGTTCATGTATTTGTTTGTCTGCCAATTTTTTTCTTAGCGCCATAACTCAAAAAATTAAGGACGGATTTTCATGAAATTTACTTCAATTTTAGGTATATTACGAAGAGTAGATGGCCACATTTTTGTAATGATTTGTTTGTTCGTTCATTTGTCTATCGCTGCGTTTAATTTTATGCTTGTCAGCACAATAACTAGAAAAGTAATCGATGTATCTTCATGAAATTTACTGGACTTGTTAGTAATGCTAAAACATTAAATGATCAAATTTTTGGTGATGATCGGTGGGTCCGTTTGGGTGTTTGACTAATGTTTGTCGTAATGTTTGTCAACAGTATACTCAAAAACTTATGAACGAATCTTGAAGAAAATTACAGAAGCTGTTAATACTATCGAAAGGGATAAATAGTTAGATTTTGGTGTTGATACAAAGAAAATCATTGTTCAAAAGAAAATTTGAATTTTTCGTTACCGTTACCTTGCTTGGAGGAGGTATGTGCTCTCAGAGTGCTCTCTGGCTCTGTTGTGCAACTATCGCTTCGAGTAGAACAGAAACATTTTGGGCTCCCAGAATATCCACGGGTTCCGCACATGTGCTAAAAATATAAAATACCGCTGTGAAAACTTAGGAAAAGCTGAATGAAAGGCTGAATTACTTGCACACTATGAGAAACAAAGCATTGAAAAGGCGTGTAAATATGATCATGCAAAACACTGCAAGAAGTACCTCGGAAGAGTAAGTCTGTCATAATCGTGCTTATGTAGTAACTTTAAGTCATTATCATGTAAAATAGCAAATGCTTTGCTGACAGAACATTAGCAGAATCTATAGAAGAAATCAATGTGCGAAGCTAGGTTATACGAAGTGTGTTAGGATAATTGGGCTGCGTTAAGCCCGCTACACACGAAAGTCGGGACACGAGAAGGCTTAACATTCATGTGACAAATGTTTCTGTGAGCGTGACAACAGCTTAACGTGTTTATACATATCGCTATAAAATATGCCGTTGTGAATTGGTACTTGGTATAAATTGAAGGAATTATTGAAAATGTAGCAAGGGGCACTTATTGTAGGGAATAGGTGCAGTAGTGGCTCAGATTTTAAAGCTTTGGACGGGTCGGTCAAGTAATCAGAATGGTAGGGCGGAACGTCCACGGTTAGACGGAATTCGTCAGGTGTAAGTGGCGGGCGTTAGCTAAAACAGGGTTAGGTTAGGTTGTAAAAGCTGCGTTAGGTCATACTAAATTAGATACAATACCGTAGCTTAGGATGGCTAAATTTAAGAAAGTGTAAACATTCATCGACCGTGTAGTCTCCACGAACCCCGTTCGTTATTGTGATTTTACTTCATCGAGCCGCAGAAATTTACCTTAATGGAATTTTATTTATTGCGTGAAAAATTTAGGAAAAATGTACATATGCTGTAGTAAGCGAACCAAGCTGTGCTAATAGTAGTATAGAGTAAATGTAGGTTTTTAAGAGGAATTCTTCTTGCAAAGTAATAATTTTTGACAACGTTGCGAACAATCAAATTCCAATATGCAGCGCAGAGTATGAAGGAATACTAGGGGAGAAATTCACTTTTCAAATTCAGCAAGGAATATTGCAGCTGCTGTGGCATGATTCAATTCCAATACAAAACACTAGAGCACTCTGAGAGCGCATACCTCCGCCAAGCAAAGCAACGGTTATGAAAAAATAAAATTGGTTCTCAGACCAAGATTTTATTTGTATCAACACCAAAATATAATCATTTGTGCCCTTCAACGGTGTTAACAGATTCAGTAATTTTTAGGAGATCCCTTCATAACATATTGAGTTATGCTGCTAACAAACATTATGACAAACATAAGTCAAACATACAGACGAACCAACTGATCTGCACCAAAATTTAATCATCTATGTCTTTTAACATTACTGATAACTCAAATAAATTTCATAAAGATCCATACATTATTTTCTTAGTTATTGCCCTAACACACATAAACCCAGAAACAGTGACAAACAAACGAACGAACTAACGGATCATTATTGACAATTGGTCATCTACTCTTCGTAATACACCTAACAACTCATGTAAGTTTCATAAAAATCCGTCCATAACTTTTTGAGTTATGGCATTGAGAAAAATGAGGCAGACAAACAAACAAACGGATGGACGGATCTTCACCAAAAGCTAATCATCTGTTGCCCTTAACATACCTAACAATCTCTGTGAGTTTCGTCAAAATCGGCCCATAACTTTTTGAGTTATCTCGGTGACTGGCAGAAAGAGTAACAGACAGACTAAGCCTACGAAAACATAAAAACATAACCTCCTTGGCGGAGGTAATGAAAAATGACTTACATGTGGAATTTAGTGCAATAGGTCCTACAGATAAATCCGTAGAAATTTTAATCCTATACTGGAACGCTAATTACACCAGGAAAAATCACGCAGGATGTTCAAACCTTGACAGTTTACTCATGCAATAATAAGAATTCAAATTTTGTTCAATATGACCATCGCCTTCAGTTACGGTAAAGGCTTCTACACTCTTTTAAGCTTTGGACACAGCGCCAATAATGTCTGTTTTTAATATCTATTTTCAAGGCTGTCGCTTCTACACTCTCTTAAACTTTGGGCACAGCGCCAATAATTTCTGTTTTTAATATTCATTTTCAGTGCTGTAGCAGAGCATGTACTGATTAGCACATGCTGTGACTTGAATTTGCAACCAGAAATAATAATCTAAAGGGTTTAGATCTGGGGAGCTTGAAGGCTAAATATCTTCCTTCCAAGATTGAATTTCGAACCTCTTCAGCAATTCAACAGTCATTCTCGCCGTGTGAGGAAGGAGGAGCAAAGTCCTGTTGAAAGATAAACTTCTTATTTAAGCTTAGACTTTCATCCATGAAATGATTTCCGTTTCCAAGACTTGGTAGTAGCATTCGACATTCACATTTTCTTCTTTGGCGAACAAGTAATTCAAGATATCACTCTCACTTGGATGAACGTACTGTATAAGATCATAATGCTAGCTGGTTTCTTCGCAATCATTGCAGGATAAACTTCAGTTTTAGAGGAGGCTATAATCGATCGTTACGTTTATTATGAGCCCTATTCACAGTAAATGTCTTTTCATCAGAAAAGAACTCGATTTCCCATTTGTTAAAGGCTGTTTCTCAATTCTCCAAATAAACTTGCATCATCTTAGCAATTAGGAGGTGCTTTCGACCTTGGACATAAGAGGACATCCATATGTACTAAGGTCTTTCATTGCCCGGTGAACTGATGGGATGCTAACAGACTCTTTCTTAGCCAATGTTGACATTGGAACGGTTGTATCGGCTTCAATGCTACTTTTGAGAGCAGCCAAGAAGCGGGGCATGTGAATATTATCTTTTTATTTGTCGGTAGGCAATATTAGTCAGTTTTATCAAAACGCATGCAGTCAATCGAACTGCCTGCCTAGGATACTCAAGAGATATTGCAATTCAGGCTGGACTGTCGCCCATACGAGTTCACAGATTGCTGAACGTCTGGACTGTTCCATTGAGTAGCATAGGTCCTAATAGTCTAATACCGTTACTATTGATCGTTAATGTAACTAAGCATAAGGGGCATAGGTTAGTGTTGCCATGTTTAGAGTGTAATCGGTGGTGCCACCGTTTTAATGTTTGGGCAGATTTATCTGCAGGACACGGTACAGAGCAAGGCAATTATTGCAAGCTCCGCGGTAGGATCAAATTTCACTATAGAGCGTGAAGAAAATATTGGAAGAGGAAGTCAGTACACAGAGTAAGGCGATAGTTATTGCAAGCTAACTAACACGTACCACCGGGGATTCGGCCAAGGTACGCTGGATATTAACACACTCAGGAAATACAACACTGCATTGTAGTCTCAATATTACAGATGGCAATCTCTGATGGTTAGGACAAGCGGATGGCAGGCTTGCAGCGCACTGTATGCTTAAGAGATTTCAGAAGGGAGACCAGACTAAGACGCAGTCTGTCACTAAAAGGTTAGAACGTATTGAGGAGGCCGGACACAATCACAGTCCGATATATAATGGCTGGCTATTCCTTAGCGGGCACTGTTTTTATACCTTCACGCAGGGCGTGTCACATCTCGGCTGTCACATCAATTTAGAGTGTTAGAAAATTACAAGGAAAAGAATTCATTGCACAGAGCACAGCAACAGTATTTGCATGCTCTGTGGCACGATCCAATTCCAATACAGAGCATGAAGAATGACTTAAAGGGGAAATTCAGTGTACAGAGCACTGCAATAATTATCGCAAGCGCTGTGGTACGATTCGTTTCCAATACAAATAGAGCAAGAAATGGTTTGCAGCAGCCAGGGACAGAGATGGCGCTCTAAAGCTCGTCAATGGGACCGTGAGCCAAGCAATCGTAGCTGCTTTGATAGCTCTGATGACTTGTAAACACGATCTACGCGGTGTATCCCGTGACGCTCCCTCGGCCTGTCTCACCGGTCGCAAGCTTACCAATTAAGGGGAGTTATTCCTGCGTTAAGAGCTCTGAGCCTTTGTGTACACCGGCGTGTGCCTAGATTAACTTTACGGTGGTTGCGAGCCAATAGAATGTATACGCAAGGGTACACGTGTGTCCAATTGCACCCTGCTGTTGGCCTTTCTGGTACAAGGAACATTGCTTGAGCAATGCGAGGAATATGAACAAATTTGTCGTAGGTAAAATAGAGAAGGTTTTACAAAGCACTATAGGCAAGAGTATATTATAGAGCATAATTTTTTGCATGAATTATGAAATGACTACTGTTGGCAACGCTCAGAATGGCTGCGTTGTACAAGAATAGGGATAAAAATGATAGGATGGACTCATCAATTTGGATGACTTCAGTGACATGGAATGAATTAATTATTAAGATATTCCGCTGCTTTTCCATTGCCTACAGGAGTTGTACGTATATTAGATCTTTATGGACAACAGTTCCAGGATTAAGCAGGTGAGCTTCTTAACAAATCATGAGATAGTAAAAATCATGAAGCTTCTTACTAAATGAGGTTGCTGAATCTGAATTAAACTGAACCCAGAGCTTTGAACACGAATGCGGTATTGACCAAATAAAAACATAGTTTTTGTTCTCGAGTAATGAGTATTTTATGGACCCTGAATGCACTGAAGGTGTTATACTTACACATCAATCACATATTAAGTGCAACCTCCATTACTCTGAGAAATACATACTTTACTTAAGTATTTTTCAGAAAATGTCCCCCTGAGGTATTTTTTCCTGAGGGATATATATTTTATCCAATGATGTTGATGATTTTACCAACAGAGGACTTGTCAAGCCCAATGAGATTTAGAGCAGCAGCTGATAACATGGTTTATGCACTCACGAACGTGTAGGGACCCTTGGAAATTTGCACCACCTGCAACCAGGAGATTGAAAATAAAGGATACGACAGTCTTGTCTTTCTTTAACATAGAATGCGTAGCGTGACTTATAATCGCATACACTAACAATATTTTTTCATAGTCTTTAGTCTGTGAAACACTCAAGACTGATCCCGAATGACATGATCCCTCAAGAGACAATTAAGGGACCTTACTCATTCACCGAGATGCACAAATCTGTGTGACCTGCAGCCCGAATACACAGCCCTACACAAGCAAACAATCGTGTGCACACAAGCCTTAATACAATGCCGAGCACGTCTGAGCTGTACGTGTCAGCTGCTACAAAGAAACACATCGGCGCATAGCTGGCGGACAGCTCTGCACAGATTGCTTGCTCTCCTCGCGACAGCAGTTAGCGCTGCGCACGGATGACTGCCAATCGTTTTAATAGAATGGGATGCCACCATGTGTGGCAATACGTGTTAGTAAGATGAATTTGTGTGCTTTGTAATTTGAATTGTGCGCTTATTAATCTGGATGCATACATAGTAATCTGGATTGTGGGCTTAGTGAGCTGAATTGTGCGCTTAGTTATTTGAATCGTATGTGAAGTAATTTAAATTTTATGCTTAGTAATCTGAATTGTGAGCTTAGTAATCTAAATTGTGCGCTTTCTTTGAATTACGGTCTACGCTCAAAATTTGGCAAGCTAGGCAGCGGCTTTCTTGCCGTTCACCAAATGCATTTTTTTATCTAATCCTTTACACCAGGAAGGAGAGACCACCAAGACTTTTTTCATGACTAACGTTTTTGGGGCAGATGGTTAGTTTTCGAGATATTTGTCATTGAAGTTCCAATTGTTTTTCTATAAGATAAAATTACTGGCACTATTAGAGTCTTACTACTGACCCCATAGGAACCTAACCTAACATTACCTAGCCTTATTTAACCTTACCTAACCTAACCTTACCTAACTTTACCTAGGCTAGCCTTACCTAACCTTGCCTAACCTTACCTAACCTAACCTTGCCTAACCCAGTTTAGGTTAGTCTAGGTTCCCATGGGGTGGCCGGTTATTTTTCACAAAGGAAAACAATGGGCACTTTAAAGTCCAATATTTCGAAAACCAAGCATCTGCTCCAAAACTGGAATTCATGAAAAAGTCTTAAAATGGCGATTTTACCTATATAAGTACACAAAAATAAAAAAAAAATGAGTTGGAGTTAAAACTAACATTCACAAACTTTCGATAAAGAATGGTCGTTATATGGAGAAGTATCAGTATCACAATTTTTGGTACTTTTTGTATTTCGTAACCCTGAAAAATACATTTTGTAAATATCGGTGATCAAACTAACGATCTTTAGCTCGAGAAACGTTCTGAAATTGTCAAGGCTCTAAATACCGCTATCAATAGAACTGTATACTTACATAATTAACTGCTGCATAGCTCTTGGAGTATTCAGTGCCACGAAAAGGAGAAGAAGATTTTGACACTAGTACATCCTAAAATTTTAACTAGAATTTAGAGAGACCTATACCCTACCTTCAAGGTTGGTCTTACCAAACACCTGAGAAGATAATTGCCATACTGTCTACCGAAAGCCATTACTGCATTTAGTAATTAAGTCTTGATTCCTCTTGTTCAGTCTCTCATGTTTTTTTTTCTTGCACACCGTTGTGGAAGCTGCAGCTGTAGCAATAAAGGAGACGATAATCCGCATGGGGTTCGCAAAGCCGCACCTACAATTTTGAAAATGAATGACCGAGGTTATGAATTCATTCCCTGTTTGGCAACATTGGAAACGAGCGAACTTTTTTCATCGAGTGTTGACATCTGTCTCGATACTCTACGGCAATGATGAGTGTCAACATCATTAATTATGATGTTAATAATCCACGATACATCATAATTAATCAAATAGTTCCTAAATTTTGTATATAACTTATAAAATTATGAAAATTTTGCTAATGTATATACGCTAGAATTGCACTGAAATGCTTGTTAATTGTATCACCGTTATTTGGTAACTTTAATTGACGAACACACAAACGGCCGAACCGATCATCTCCAAAATTCAATCAATTATGTCTTTTAACATGACTAATAGTTACTGAAAATTTCATAAAAATCCATTCTTAAGTTTTGAGTTATCGCGCTAACAAACATATTAGTCAAACATACAAACAGACCTACCGATCATTACCAAAATTTAACCAATTATGTCTTCTAGTATTACCAACAATTCCTGAAAATTTTATAAAGATCCATCCATAATTTTTTGAGTTCTTGCACTAACAAACATAATATCAAACACCGCGACAAGCGAATGAACAAACAGATCGTCACAAAAATTTGATTTTTCACTCTCTGTAATAAAGCCAATCACTCATGTAACTTTCATGAAAATCCGTCTATTACTTTTTAAGTTACGGCACTAACAAAAAATAGGCAGACAAACAAACAAATGGATGGACAATTTTCACCAAAAAGTTAATCATCTGTTCCTCCGAACAAACCTAACAATCCCTGCAAATTTTGTCAAAATCAGTCCATAACTTTTTGAGTTATCTTAATGACAGACAGACAGACAAACATACATACCCGACAAAAATATAACCTTCTTGGAGGAGATAATTGACGTTTTCTAAGTATTTTCACAAAAAAAATCTTAAAAAATCATCTTTTAGCTTTGTTTATCTAAGCGCTCTGTTTAAAGTGATATTTTCTTCGCACCTCTGGCAACATGTAGATTGTCTTAGTAATCTTAACTCGGGATCCAAGAGGAAAAGGAAGCAACACGTAGTATGTCTATAGAAACGCGGGACTCCCGTGCCAAGGTGGACCAACACACAAGGCAACAGCAAGTCAAAAAGAGGAAGAAGAAGAGATGAGAATACAGCCAGCAAAGTTCTAAATCAGAAAGGAAGCAAAGTGGACATGAAACAGAGACGTCCCAAAAGCCTGGCTAATGTCTAGATTAGCCTACACATTCCTCCTTGGTCACTGTTCCCATAACTCAGGATGGGCAAACCTGATTAACCTAACCCTAGGGCTACTTGCCCATCCTGGGCTCCCAGGGGAGACTGCACAAATCTATCTTTTCAGTAGCCTATTCATTATCTTGGTACACCTCGCAACCTACGTCACGCTAAAGCATATCACTGCACACCATAGGTTATTCTATAAATATATGTATCACTTGTAAAGGAGGGTAAGGAAGAAGAAAGACGAAATAAACTTAAGGATGAGAAACTAGAAGAAAGACGAAAGAAACAGAAAGACATGTGTATGCGACGGACACTGCAATTTTGTAGGGCTCAGCGGCCGGCGGCTGGTCTATCTGGTGAGAATTCTTCTTCTACAATGTAAGGGTTGAGAACTGCGGTAACAATATATATACTTCTAGAGAAGTAGTATTACAAGACATATGAATTTTTTTAGCTTTTTCTCTCTGAAACTTTAATGAGTGCATGCGTCCTCGTTCCATTGGTTACATGCCATCAGATTTCCCTTTTAAGGTAAATTTTATTGTCAGTGCTTGAAAACAGGGAACATTACTCTACTTTGTGAATCAGGTACGATAAAATATTGCCTATGAGATTAATGTTGCGGTAAATTTCATCAGGTTGCGTTAGAATGTGTTAGGTTGGGTTAGAAAAGGTTAAGTTGTTGATAGTTACGTTATCGAAAGATACGCTAGGAAAGGTTAAGATCTGATTAGGATTACTTTAAAGTGTTCAGAAAAGATACACTTTGTGCAAGCAAGAAAAAATCAATATAAAAAAACTATGCATTACCGACTGATATAATCATAAATACATTTCCATAAATTTAATGGAGCCGGAAGTAAGAAAACGTGGATGATGCAAAGAGCAAGAGCACAAACATAAACTGGAGTCGTGTTATAAACTTTTCTGTTATAAATCGGTGGATTTTTTTTTTTTTTTTTCAAATGTACATGGTATTTTCACTGAGAGTCCGTCTAGGTCGCTTCATAAAAGGTAAGTTAATTGATATGCGCTCGTCCGTCAAGTTCTGCCAGAAAAGTAGAGTTTTAATTAAACGAATGACTTAAGCTTCTCACACGAGTCGGTAAATTCTTGTTGATAAATAATTTACTGATGAAATGGTAGTAAGTTAAATTTACGTAGAATTGTCCGTAGAATTTTGTTCGAAAAATTGATTGTGAAAAGGGAGTAAGTTAAGCTTAGATATAAAAGTCCACAGAGTTCTGTTTTAAAAATAGCTCATGGATTGAGTATTTGAAGACACACATACGAAGCAACTATTTCCAATTAATGTGCGCAGTTTACTAGTTAGCATCATATTTACCATTATCAACAGTGGAACGATATCAATGCAGTCAATGCTAACTTCCAGAAGTATCGTCGGCCTGTGTAGACAATTTACGCATATTTTACGTTTGATGAAACGATTAAATATATGACATTCTCTGCATTTTAGAGTTTGTTCCACTTATCAATCAAAAACAACGTAAATAATACCAGGCGAATAAATATTTAAAAGCTCGTTCCCTGTTGATGGATCAGGTCCCTAATCTGAAGCATTACATAATTTATGCGTTTCGTGAACAAGCGAAAACAAAAAAAGGGGGGAAAAGAAACACTGGCTGCGCAGCATTTGAAGCTGTTGCATGAGTGACGTTGCTAATCCTCGTTGAGGATGCGAGCAGGGCAGCTTTCAGGCCCCATCAGTGCTGCGAGAGCTCACTTGCGCTATGTCTTTAATGCAATCAGGGATGATGGTAATGAGTTCTGAGAGGTACGGTGATGCATCTTAGCGGGGCCTAGCCATTGCTGTATACTCTCCCAGTGCGCTACTGTTATACTTTGGGCTGGCATCCCTCAGCGTACTTCAGTTATTCGTCATCACGCTGGCTTCCCTATAATACCATGCATATTGTGTTGCTGTATGTGGTTATATGCTGCTTAATTTGGAGGGATTTCGGCCCTCACAATGGTCGCAGGTCAACCGTGAATGATGTTGATGAGAACAAGCAGTCCCTGCATTGCATCTTACTACGTTGTATCTGATTTTGAATTTACGCGCTATTATTTCAATGCCGTAATAATTCCGTGTACATTCCCATTGGATGTGGAAAATGTTGACTCTTGACTATGCGTTTGGAAAATATAATTTTGTTAGTACTGGTATGAAAAAACACAAATCAGAGATGTTGAATATATTTATCATACTTATATATGTATTGTTGTCTTTCAAGTTTTCAGCTTGCATGAGACCATCTTGAAACAAATACGAATGTGTAAAATGACCAAGTAAGACGAAGTAAGGTGTATGTGGTATTATGCATGATAATCCCACTGTATATTTGTTTAGGCCTAAAATGTAATTTTGTTTCTGTACTTTTTGTCTCTACTTCTCTATATATAATGGGGAGGGGGATAATAAGTACTCGAACACCATGAAATTGTTTATTTAAAAACATCTAGCGAACCAAGAATAAATATATTAATACAGTATTTGTAATTTTGCGTAAACATTACACACGCAACAACAAGGCAAGTAAATTTTTATATAATAAAAATTATATAACACTGTATGGTACGTATTTTGGGTCGAAAAAAGAATTCGTACAACACAAAGAGCGATTTTAAAACAAAATATAATATTTCGTGGAGCATCCTTTGTTTAGTTCAACGACAATTAATCTCTTTCTATTTTTTTACCAAGCCTTGACATATTTCCTCAGGGATTTTAGCCCATTCTACCTTGCAGATTTCTTTGAGTTCCGGAATGGACTTCGGCCTTTTCGCATTAATGCTTAATTTCAGAAATGGCCCCAACTTTTCTATCGGATTCAAATCCGGAGACTGGCTTTACCATTCTAATTGTTGCACATGATTATCAGTGGACCATTTATTCGTGGTTTCCGCCATATGTTTCGGGTCGTTGTCCTGCTGAAAAATGAATTCCTGCTCTAGCCCGAGTTTTTGAACCGACGCATGCAAATGTTCCCTCGATATGTTATGCATGTTACCTGTTATACGTGATGAAAAACATTCCAAAATCACAACGTTACTACCACCAATTTCACAGTGGGAATGGTGTTTTTTGGTGTGAATGCCGTTCTGTCCTTCCTCCACACATGGTTCTTTGATTTTCATCCAAATAGCTCTATTTTAGTCTCATTCGACCACAATACGTTTTCCCAAAACGACTCAGGCTTGTGCTGACGGACGAATTTCAGACGAGCTTCCCCATTTCGTTTTGACAGCAGGGAAGTTTTGCGAGGAGTTCGAGAACGTAAATGGTTTTGGTGCAGCTCGTGGCTTATTGTACAAAGGCTATCGTTTATCCCTGCTGATAGTAAGTCCTCCTTAAGCTCTTTGCGAGTAGTCATGGGATTTTCGGACACTTTCCTGGCCATTTTTCTTGAAGCTCTAGGGGAAATCTTCCGCAGCCTGCCAGATCTAAGTTGGTTTTCGACGGTTTCCGAATTTTTAAACCTTTTGATAAATGAGCCAATGGTGGTAAACGATATTTTGAGCGTCTGCGATATTTGCCCATAGCTTTTACCGGATTTACATTCTTTAATAATAAACTCTTTTACAGAATTTGTAAAATCCTTGCTTTTTGCTATGTTTACAACCTTCTTCTACGATGTCGCACGAAATAATGTCCCTAAAGCTGCTCGTGGAGTATAGTAGACATCCAACGTAAAATCTGGAAGGTGCTGGAAAGTTCCTGAACAGTCAAATCAATTGTAAAATAAAAAAAATCGTATGTACGAATTCATTTATCAACCCCAGATATGTGAAATATTATATAATTTATATAATTCATTATAATTTTTGGATTTGTTGACACATATCAATTGATAATACTTAAATACAAATACTGCATCAATATATACATTTTTGGTTGGCTAGATTTTTTTTAAATAAATAATTTCATGTTGTAGGAATATTTATACTCCCCCACCCCTCTGTATATATAAATGCTTTCTAATTTTATTCTCGTGATATTAAAAGCAACAAACCTATATTGTAATGATATCTACTCCATTGAGGAACAATAATCATAATAATAACAACAGTAAATGCCACTCGCTACAACGTTGCAACTTAGTGCGTCCCTGACATCGTAGTGCTACCATCAGTTCAATGAACGGAATTATTTATGCGATTAAGCCAGTCAGCGTTGTATATTAACATGACAATTTCAGTTAGCAAAATATGAAATGACAGTTTCTGTGAACAACAGGCAATAGTTTTGCTTTGTGTTTATTTTGCTTCCTGTTTTTGATACTGCCTCCACAAATAACAGAAAAGTTACTTAAGCTTCCTTCGATCGCACTTGGTCTCTGCTCCGGAGTTAGACGACGCCGTCTGGAAGTTGAGAGTGTCACAGCGTTTAATTAGTACACGCTGAGCAGACGGAGAGCCAACATTGGGCAAGTCGAAGTTATCTCGGGCAGCTACACTGAGCGCACGCAATAGTGCAGCAGTTGCGGCGCTGTAGTTTGTTAGATGCGCTAGCTGATCTCCCAGAATGCAAATTGCCCGCGAGTTTTTGTGGAAGTTGAGGTAGCAGATTAGAAAAGGATTGGGAGGGAGCTGGAGCTTTCGCGGAGGATCTATGGGGGCGGCAGTGCGGTCTTCAGAATTGGTTTTAGAATTAAGGTCTTAGGAGAGAGAGATGGAGGTCCTGAAATTGGAAGAAAGGGATGAGAAAATATGCAGAATGATGTGCAAAAAATTCACGCTTTCAAAAATGCTTTTCCAGTACCAGTATACCTTTCCGGGCGCCCACTGAAATATATGTAGTAGCCGAGCTGCATTAGAGGAGCTCGAGGCTCCTCACGTTTTAGTTTTACAAGTCACCCGAACTTTATCTCTGATCTTCCTTTTCCTCTTCATGTAAGCCTAAGTAAACAATCATGGAGCGGAATGTTGGGATCAGTATTTAAACTCGTATACTGCCCAATGCTTCCATATACTGAGTTAAAAATTCCATCTCTGTAGTATTGTTACTTATAGATTTGTATAGATTGTAGTTTTTTTTTATTTTTACTATATTTTAATTTAAAGTGATTGACTATAAAATTAATCATTTCCGACGGTCGCTGTAACATGGTTGTGCCAAAATATAGGCTACTGAAAATGTTATGTAGAGGTTCAAGAAGTTGCGGGAGGTAAGTGTCAAAAGCTATTTGCTATAGTTCCGTTATTAGTATTTTTGCTGATTTAGCACTGGTGATTCTTTTGTTGCGATCAAATGCACAACTACTTTTCTTTAGCTGGAAAAATGCTACCATTAGATCACTGTAGTCTGTTATTCTCGCTTTTGAAATTAGCCACTCATATCATTTAAATATTCCAAACTTTAGTAACCTCATTTTCAATAACGATTCAAGATAAATGTCCTCAGACATAGATGCCAAAATATGCACGTTATGTAGGGTAAGATGATTAAAATTTTATTTTTCATTTGATTGCAGGCCGGCTTCGTGTCAGTTTCTTCCTTCTATTCATCAGCTGTTCGGAATTTTACCCTCGCTCAAAATGAACTAGGGCATAGACCTTTGTTGGGCTGTCCTAACACTGTTTGGACTGTACCACTATGCAACCACAGGGTGGTCATGTGCCCATACAGCAGAGTTGTATACTCGCTAGTGCGGTCATATACCACCTGTTCCCATAACGTGAGATTGTACGACTGCAAGTCTTTTGTCTAGTATTTTTGCTCCTGAGCGGTTACTGAAATAGATTTAGTGGTAAAAAGCTAAGACTATCTTTTCTGCTTTAAAAAAAATATACCTCAAGCTGTAAGGTTGTCGATATTTTCGTTATCTTCTGAAAGTTTACCTAATAACTAAGGAGGGCGCTAGTACCCTCGAGGGTGTTGCGCCCTATCTAAACAAGTGAGTGAATAACTAAGGTTCCGCGACCTGAACTTTTCCCAAGTTCCCTGGTCCTACCTTTGTTAGTGGCTATAAAAATAAGCAATACTTCACTGGCTCGTCAGTTACTGTAACCGCGGTGAAATAATGTAATTGTGACTTACCTTGTGAAATGAAACACATTCTGAATTGAGTTACTTGTGAATTGAGTGACATAACTCGTGAATTCAATTAGTTACTTAGCGAATTCAGGTTTGGCGTGAATTCCTATTACCTTACTGCTTATAATTGATTTCTTGAAATCAATTTAAACAATCATAGTTACACGCCTTTACATTGAATTCTTGTGGTCAGTAGGCATGATGAACTCTTAATGGTTTTTTCTTATTTTTCGTGTAATTTGTTGAAAGTCGGCACATCTTGAGATACGACGCCAGTTCAACATTGCTCTGTGTCGGGATATGGCAGTTAACTAACGATTGTTTCCCTAAGGTGACGTAAATATGCTTGCTTTGCATTCTGTACGCGCAGTTTATGACGGTTTGCTTGGAGCGGTAGTGTCCTTTCTTTCTATCTTATATTTAGGTAGATTTTCACGGCGTCTGTCTTTCCAGCCTGCTATGAGTCCTTCCATTTTCTTGCTCCTAATGATGATGCTTTCTCATGTTCTTCCTCTTCTCTCCCGGTCTGTTGTTATCATGCAAGTTGATCTTTCGTACATGGATTCCTTCATCCTGTGTGCCCCTTCTCTTTTTCTCTCTTTGCATGAGAGTAGACTGGGAGTAGGAAAATTAAAACTAGGAATATGTCACTTTTCATTGTGTTGCTGATGGGTAGTAACTTGCTTACTTCGACACTGGACTAAGAAACATACGGAGATCCGTGGTGTTTAGACAATTGTTTACTATTGGGTTTAGTATATTTTACCATGTCTTGAATTCAAGCAACAGTGTTTTTCCTCGTCAGTAACACTATTTTTGTCACACAGCCATTATTTTAACCTAATCTACGCAGCTGCAATGTAGAGCTGACTGGAGACAAAAGCTTCGAGAAATATAAAAAAATGAATCGTTATAATGAGTAGATGCCTCCCAGCAAAGCATAAAGACACTAAGGCAGTCCCCGTCTTGCTGTGGACGAGAAGTAGTGTTTGTTTTGGAATAACAGCTTTGTTAGTGCAACCATTCGCTAGGGGATGCAATGAACGGGCTAATGCTAATTATGAACCTATTAATAAACGAACGTTTATGGAAATTTTTTATTATATTTTCTTATTACATTCTAACAGTAGAGTTGTTCCGAAGTAAGCAATCCATTATGAGGCCATAAAATATAGTGGAAAGTTAATAGAGCCTAAACATGTAATGAGAAAAACATACGGCGAAACTTTCGTATGCTTTCCTAATGGATGCGCGACCCTTCCTATAAATGTTAACAAGATGCAGTTATGATCTTTCACGACGTCTGAAACGGTTTTGCGCCCATTTGTATGCTCATCTGTTGAACACCTTTTAAGTTCATTCTTCTAGGATCATTTTGCTTCCCAGGAATCTCTCAGTTCTATAATGCAAACTGAGGAAAGTAAAACCTTTCAGGTCAAGAAAATGCGATATATAAACTCTTCATTAGAGCAGTGACGTCTATTTCTTTTCCTATTCACAGGAGGCGCTTTTATCTCTTCAATAAAGCATTTACCACCAATTTTTCCTTCTGTATTCTGCAGAATCGCCGCTCATTTTTCGTCTCATTAACCAAGTTTGTCGCCCATCCAATGGTCTCTCTCTCTGTCAGGCACAAGGGCGTCAAGTGCTGCTGGCTTTTGAGTGTCATTCACAAGCGCTGCCACCAATTTTCCTGGCAGAATTTCCATTTGTTGGCTTCGGCTGCCGAAGTGGAGAGTTCTGCAGGGGTTCTTCGAGTGCCCTCTCGCAGGTACGGTTAGGTTCTCACGCAAACCACCTCGGCAAAATAGAGAAGCTGCGGTTTTCTGACAACATTGCATGGTGAGCATTCTGCGGTGAATTGTTGTGCTTCTGGTGTCGTTTGGGTGTGTTTGGAAAAACGAAAAGATACAAAAGCGGTAGTTTTTTTTTCTTTGAAGGTAGCAGTGCTTGCTGTTATGTGTCCATGCATTCTTAGGTGCATTGTTACGCTTCTAGTGCATGAAAAATAAGAAAAAGCTGAAGTTTATTGACGGCAACGATGCTGTTATGTGTTGTACACATGTGTATCGCATTTTAATGCCTTTAGTATACCAAAAATGATAAAAAAAACGCTGTAATTTTACAGCAATGTTGTTTAGTGTTTTCACGTGATGAAGTGCATTGTGGTTTTAATGCACGTACGTGTAGGTTAGAATAAAGTGCAAATGTTGCTGTTTTGTTGCTGCAATGCTGTCTGTTGTGCGGTCTTAAGATTGTACGGAGTGCATTGCTTGACTTCGAGTATATGAGGATTTTTTAAAATAGAGAAACTGTAATTTATCTAATGCGGCCTCGTCGGTTGCAGGTAACACGTACGGCAGGGCACCAGAAGCCTTAAACGACCCACGGGTCCATTTGGCTATATTGTGATACTATTGCAAGACATCAATTCTTCTGTTGATAAGTTCATTGAAGACTTAAAACTTGATTGAACGGCTGAAAACGTTATCGTAAAAATATCATCATGGAAGTATCATACATGGTGACGTGGCCAGCCAGTACAGGGGTCAAAAAGTCCACAAGGAATATGACTACCCAGACATGTATGGCAATAGAGCCTCTTCCTAATCCGAATATTTTTTGGAAATTATGTAGTATTATCTGATGTTGCCTCTACAGATATCGGAGAAATACCTATGATTTTCCCACAGGGTCAGGCTTCGTAACACAGAGGTCAAACGGGAAGTCACCCAATACTGTTTCGAACCTAGGAAACCTCGGGATGAAAAACCATCATCCGTGATTGGAGGAGGGGGGAGGGAGGAGGGACGCTGAAAGTGCTGAGTTAGTAGTTTTGGCATGTAACACATCTAGGTCAATTCACCTGACTGCTTGGAACAGATTGTGATAATAGCTCCATTCATTGTTGCAGTTGTTGGATGGAAGACATACAGACTCTTCATACTGTGCATACATACGAAACGAAAACGTTATCACCCTTGTCACACCATTCTCGGATAATAATCAAGCTAACTTCGTCGTTTCTTTTGCATACAATGTCGTCTTTAAATGTTTGATAAGATTTAGCCTCAGAGACGTCTCCCATGCGGATTTTTTCACATATATCTCTCTCAAAATAACATTAGCCCCAATATGGCGTTGCTTCCTTAATTTCTTGTCTTACAAAATTAAGTCGTATTGTGCCGGGGCCACTCTTTATAATCGCACACACAACTTGACGCGAGGATGTGTAGCTCGCACCTCGTTCACGCTACCGTATCTATGCTGCCAACTTGAAATCTACATCGGGACGACGTGTGAGCACAGCAGCATATCTACGCATCGAGCTGTGCGTGCTGTTGGCTAATGTCACCCCAGAACAGGTGCAACAGGTGAGCTATTGACATGAATACAAATCTGTAGCGACAGTCAACAAAAAAAAATGAAAGTAAAACAAATATTCTGTTTTGGGGTCGTTGAGTTTAACTCCCATGTTGTCCTCACGACGTCATATTACATCTAAAAACACTTCAACGACGAGTTCGGGCGCCTAACTCTTTTGAAAAGATTGCTTTATTGATCTTTAAAGAAGCAACAAATAGCCCGGTAGTCTATATCGAAAAGAGTCCGGCAGCTTCAGAATGTGACGATACTGACGGTTAACTAAGACAAGTCTAGAAGTTTTCCATGAAGTCGCTGACTACTACAGATACAAGAATTGTAGAGTTTTATTGTAGTGGAAAAAGCTAAACTGAAAATCGAAACAGATATTAACAGAGGTGGGCGCTTGCGGCCATTTCCGGCCCACGAGAAGAAAATTGCCGGGAGCCTCAGCCAACCGACCGTTTGTTAATCTTTAGACGAGGCCGCAGGTGACGGCAAGCAGTGAGTTACCAATCTACAAAAATATTGTGCTTGTGAAAATTAAGAGCATCTTCAGTTGGGCCTCATACGTAAGCCTTCGATCGAGGCTCGGCGTGTCCCAAACGTCAGACTGAAGCTTTGACTTCGTCACTCTGACGCAAGTGTCACTGTCGTAAGTGCGCGAAGCAGGGCGATGACATTGTACCTGCCGAAAACTCAATATTACGGAGTGCGGTTGAGTTTCTGGGAGTCTTGCTTGGTTAACCGACTGAAGGTCCAGGCCTGAGACTCAATTTGGAGGGCAGACGACAGCGCAACTGCGTAAAATTTTGAACAAATCGTGCCCCGAAAGCTTAATTTTAGAGCCCAATCGAACATGCCCTAATTTCTCTCGAAGAATGAAGCTGTTTTTATTATTTTTACCTGCTCGTCCTACGCGAGTAATGTACGCTGACTCATTGACTGACTGCAAAAAGAACTGATTAGGTGTGAGTAATTTTTTATTCATTCTCCTTTCTTTCGGTTAGTTTTTGAGAAATTACACCCCCTAGCCGATAAAAAAGTAGCGAAGCGAAAGCGATGGCTGTATTGGCAACAGCATTGTGTGTGTGTGTGTGTCCAAGCCCAAAGTCTAGCCGAACCCTGGACGATGGGTGCTTCGCAGGCTCTTGTCGTGTCGGACCGCACCAAGTTCCCGCTCGTTAACTTATTCAGTCACGCACTTGTCTTTCTTATTAGCTGAGTTACTCGTTAGCAGGAGTTCGTCTTTTTGTGTGTCCCATGCAGTACGGCGGGTCGCTGCTGACTGTGTGTATGCATGGTAATTAAGTTGCCATTGGCAAAACCTAAGTTGTATTTTTTGAATTGCATTGCTGATCTGTATGCGAACCAGAAAGATGTGCAAATGTGTGCTATCTATCTAGGTGAGGGATTTAAGAACTGCATAGTTGTATCCTAGCTTGCAAAGAGACTGTTGTGATTTGAACTTAGGAAGCACTGTACCTGTTCACTTGTAATGGTGTTCCCGAGAGACGATACCCTTCGGTTTTCCATAAGCATCGTTCTGGCAAAAGTAGCTTATTTCCTTCGTCTCATTGTTATATAGTTTCGGAAGGACAAATTACGTAACTACGTAATTAGGTAACTCGTCTGGAAGGTCGCTGTTTCAGTCAGGCACACGGCGAGGAACACGAACTGGTTAGCCATCGTGGACTGAATACGGGATATACAGCACTCTCAGGTCCAGACTACCGACGAAATCTATCCACGCTATGGCGATTTCGTTGGTTACAGCGAATTTTCGTCGTCAAATCGCAGCTTCGAGCGTTTTCGCGACCGTCCAACTTGCTGGATATTTTCGCGCGATTTAGGCTGTGAACAAAGCAGGCTCACCCTGAAGTATTTTGTTCCTCTCACGCAATAGGAATAAATTAGGCGTTACAGGACATTATCTCGCTACTTTATTAGACATGTTACAAGCTTTTAGCTTCTCTGAGTTCTAATTCACTGCAGTTTTTACGAAAAATATGAAACTTCACTGCAGTATTGACACTTGTGGCGATAACTGAGTTGACGGTAAACATTTTATCATCGTTTTGTGGTTACACAGTTGTGCTTAAGAGACAAAATCAATTTTTCGCACACTTTGCTCTACGTGTGGGGAACATAAATTGTCGAGGAACTCCAGTTAAGGATTTATTTATTTGACAACCTTGAAAAGAATACCGAGTCGTAAAGAAAAGTGTGAAAAAGTCAACCCATGCTCAGTTGGCAGTATGCGTTTCGCTGAAGAACGCATAGAAGTATAGTATCTGCATTTAGAATCATTGCATATTCATAGTTTTGTCGATACTGCAAGTAAATTAAGTTAATAATAGTTACAAAAAACTGCATCCTCTCTGGAATAAGGAGCGTGATTAGCAAAGTTGTGCTGAACATCTGCGCTCAATCGTCAAGCGTCGCCACGACTGACCGTGAGACAGTGTGGACACTGATGCGAGATTTTCGCTGCGTTCTGCGAAATCGCACATACGTTTTTCGCACTTATGAGCGGTAGTGTGGACGAGGCTTCAGGTCCTCCCAGGCCAGTGCCAACGCCACTACGGCGCCGGCACTGGCCTCGATCTTTTCAGGATATGCCTTAGCCTGGCTCGTGAATCGGGATCCGTACGCTAGCCCAGGCAGCTAGTCGCTACTGCCAGCCACATCAGATAACCTAGCACAAGCCGGATGGCTCACGAATGATACTAGGGACCGTCCGCAGAGGCAAGTAACTGCAGCGGTCAGCCACTGAAGGCTGGTCAACATGAACTGGACGGCCTGCGAGAGCCAATAAGAACCGCCCGCACATATGAACCTGACATCGTTTAATGCTGTGCTATACAGTGGAATATGAGTTTCTGAGGAGACTCTTGTATGGAATGAATTGTAGAAACATTCTGTCCACATCATTAGCTACGTAGGTCTTCGCCTGCAGTTAGTATAAAATAGAGTTATATTTGAACTGCATATTAAAGGACTATGGAGAATATTAAATCGGGCTGCTAACTAATGCATTTTCAACACTTATAAAAAATAAATTTTTCTCTTAATCAATTTTAATTATAGCTTCCGCACTAAGTGATTCATTATTGGACAATAAAATAAAGAGTAAAGTTAAGTGAGCCTTAAACTGAAAATAATGCTTCCATGTACATTACTTGGGAGCGCATTTTGCCCGCAAACGCAGCCATGATACTTAAAATTGTCACTTACGGCCCTCGCCCTCCCCACGCTGCAGGCTTGAGCATCTCCGCAAAAAAATATGGTACTGCGATGCTTATACAATTATTGTTATTATTGCTACTGGCAGTGGCAACTCAAGTTGTTCAGTAAACACCTCTGCTCGTATTGTAAATATTTTCAGATCAAGCAAAGCATTACATATCTAATGAGATATTGTTTTAATCAGATCAGGAACAAGAATGTTGTATGGACGTGCTCGTACAATGGCAAATGCGCTTGAAAAGGTAAGGCTTTCTGCTGCCAAGAAGAGGTACAACTGGCCGGGCCATGTCCGTTACTATATGCCTTTGCGTGCACAGTGTATACGCTAAAGCGTGTTGCCTTTGGGCCTGCCACAAACTTGATCTTATTTCAGCGAGGTAAATGATGAAAAAAGTAAATCAACGTTGTTCCTGTAAAACCATCGTTACTTTTAAGTTATTCTGCCAATAAACGATCTTAATTTTCAGCGAAAGCTTGCTTAGGACAAGACCGTAAAAGTGCCGGCACACAATAATTTAGGACAGGCAGATAACCCGATCGTTCATTTTCCGTGGGCCAGCCAACGTTCACTCTCGAGTCTCCCTGAACAATTTCGATAATGCTGTGCTCCTGAGCAGCGAATATTGGCAGCAGGCCTTCCTTCCCCAATATTTTAATTTAAAATATACAGGGAACGTTCCTCAGCGCGCCTCTAAAATAAGGTAAAGGTCAGATTACCTAAATGGCATCTTGACATTAGGCTTCCTCCGCGAGCCTCAGCGGCGCCCCACCTCGCGCCCGCCGGCTCCACACGGCTCACTTCTACACACTCTCCACCTACTGCGCTGCACACATTCCTCCACCTGCCCCATCTCACTCAACTGCCCTTTCACTTTTGAAGCCCGCTGCAGATGATAGTCTTTTGTCCCGTGTTTTCACTTCACCGCGTTCAACTGTCGCATTGTGTCCATGTGTACACAACTGGGCGTCTATCAAAAGTTTCGGTAAAATGTTAGCCGTCCTGTAAGTTTTCTTCGCAAGTGTCAATAGTAGTGTAACTTGCGTCTATTGAAATTTTGAGCGAATGGCAACTCAGGAAGCAGTGCACTCTATCGTTTTTACACAGACACAACAGCGCATTCGAAAGCCGTGAAGTGAGAATACAGGAGAAAAGACTATCGTCTGCAGCGGATTTTACGGCACACCTTTTTTCCATCTGCTCTACCTCACCTTCTTTTCCTCCTTCTGCTTTGCCCTCACCCATATACCCAGAACGGATTTACGCCATGAGGAACCCAGTCAAGTTGAGCTGGAGGGGAGGGCGTAACCATTAATGTAGAGCTATTGGTGGATAATGAAATATACACGTACCACGTTACACCTTTTTGCAATTGCCTTTGACCAGTTTGCCATATATGTTTGACAGTCTTCATAATTTTTTGACAGAGCTTATTACATTTTGACACATATCACAATTTTATGACAAAAGAACAATACTGTTTGACAATTTGACAAAACAGTATGTCAGGGCTCTATCGATAAAACTTTTTGACAATCTGCATTTCACTTTCACAACGGTCAAATGAATATGACAATTCTGGCAATCATTTTGACAATGCTTAAATCTATATATTAGAAGGCGGATTATGTAAGAGGTAGTTCAGGACTGGAAGCCAGACGTAAGAAGACAGCGAACCGGCGACGTGCAATACATTATGCATGACACAAAATACGCAAAAGGCAAACAACCGTGTTTTCGTAGTACATTAGAAAATAAGCGCCCTCTTTCGGCATTGCATGAGAAAGTTTTTAATGAAACTAGTTAATCTAAAGGTTTTAGCAATTGTCAAACGATTTCTATGATTGACAACATTATTCAAGATTGTCAAAGAGAAATCAAATCATTGTCAAACTGAGTTTCCGTTTTGTCATTTCATTTTTGTCGTTGTAAAAGTGATATGCATTTTGTCAAAATGTTTTCAATGGTCAATATGTTTTCTAGTTTGCCATTCAAAGAGTGGATTTTGTCAACCGTTTTAAATAGTGTCAAGGCGTAATGAACAGTGGTTAAAGTGTATTGCACATTGTCAAAATCAGTTGTTTAATTGGTCACAAGCAATTGCAAAAAGGTGTAATATGTACCTATCACAAAGATTAGTTTAGTATCGATTAAAAATATTTTACTATTTCTAGAGGTGAGCAGGGGAAGATCGCAAACTTAAGCACAATTTGGGCTCTATGTTTTTAAAATGTTTGCTCTCTAAACGCGTTGAGTTAACTTTTCAAAATTTGCGCTTGTGCTCGGCATATTTTTGGGGTCTGCAATAGTGAAAATACTTTATAATATAATATTATTTCAGGAGTTAAAACTTCAATAATTTTCGACACGTTGTGGAGATCTTGTACCAAATTCCAGAATTAATTTCATCGTCCCACAATATTGTTCACTAATGGATTGCCCTTTGGGAAAGCAGAGCTTCAAACTAAATAATACGAAAAAGAACTGTATTAAAACTCATTTTGTGGATTATACAATAATTATTCCAGTTTTCGACTCATACGTGAATCATCATAAGGAAGTTAGAAGCTTCCAAGCAACGCTGACGAAGAATTCATATTGGTGATGAACCCGGGATATATTTTGATCAACACCAAAATTTACTCGTCTGTTCCTAGCAACGCTCTTATAAGTATTTAAGTTATATTCTGACAAGCAGAGCAGTAAACAGGGAGACACGCACACAAATGGGCCGACAGATAATCAAAAAGGGCCATATGTTTCTTGCAACTTTTCTAACAGTTACTGCAAATTTCATGAAGATCCGTTGTGAGTCATGGGGCCAAGAAAAATGGGATAAACAAAACAAGTAACGGTTTAACGAATTATTACCAAGAGTAACTGTTTCTTAATTGTTTCTTCAAACATACTTAATAAACTCTGGACATGTTATGAATATCAGGCCATAACTTTTTAAATTCTTGAGTTTTCTTAGTGACAGACAAGCTCCGACAAAAACGTACGTCATTGGTAAAAACATATAAATATAAAAATACACGATGGTGTTTATTATTAAAAGTTGTTATTCAACATTTTTATTTATGACATAGTATGCTTTAGTAATTTTAACGCAATACTATTTGCAGACGATGCTGTATTTTTTATCAACGATTTTTCATTTATGAGTGCAATAAATAAAGTAGTGCAATTTAATGATGAACTTTTGTCTTGGCTCAGAAACAACCGTCTCTCTCCAAATGCTCAAAAAACAAAACTGATGTTTTTTAGTCCTAGACCGGCACCTGATTTACCAGTCATC
>LQNS02278080.1:8640587-8656704 GCA_001587735.2 Parhyale hawaiensis
TTTCATCTGAAGGAGTTGGACCGTTGGTGGCCATTAAAGAAACTGTCAATGCTAATGTGTATCTCAATCTTGTACAGCAATATGTTATCCCATCTCTACGATCATCACCAAACCAAGCAGCAATTTTTATGCAGGACAATGCCCCGTGCCATACTGCAATGAAAGTGAAGGAATATTTTGCGGAAGAGAATATCGAAGTCATGAAGTGGACTGCCCAAAGGCCGGACCTTAATCCTATTGAAAATTTATGGAAAATTATACGTGATAATGTAAGAGAACGACAACCGTCAACAGTAAAGGATCTGTGGACTAAAATTGACGAGGAATGGAAAAAATAACTCCAGAGTTTTGTAAGAAACTTGTGATGTCGTGTAATCGTCGCTGCGCTAAAATTATTGAAAATAAAGGTTTTAGTACTCCATACTAATTGTTCTAAACCTTTAATTGACCATTGTTCCATGTTATTTGTTTGTAAAATTATATTTAGAGACGATCGTTCTCTTATTTTGCACTGTTCAATTTTTGTTATTGTTCTTAGATTGCTCTAATGTATTAAATATAGGTATGTTTGTCCTGATATTTTGTAAAAATATGTTAAATACATTCCTTGGGGCCCCATCAAAAGATTCATTAACCGACTCCACATGGCTAACCTTTATTTTCA
Organism: Parhyale hawaiensis; assembly: GCA_001587735.2. Lineage (NCBI taxonomy): Eukaryota > Metazoa > Arthropoda > Malacostraca > Amphipoda > Hyalidae > Parhyale > Parhyale hawaiensis. The sequence continues at coordinate 8,641,252 of LQNS02278080.1, forward strand.
AAAAATGAAAATCGTTCTCTTATTTTGCCCGCCAGTGTACATCCTATCTCCTGTTGCCTTTCATTTGTTAATACGCTGATGTGACCGCGCGTGTCGTAGCCTGTTGCCTGTGACCGCGTGCAGTCATGGCACAGGACACTTGCCTTGAAGCAGTCAAGAACTGCGATGGAAAATATTTTTGCTCCGTCGCTCTTGCATTTTTTTTTTTCAGTGACTTTACTCTGAGCGCGTTATTCTTTCACAACTACAGTTTGTTGCAACGATTAGGAATTTTCTGAAATATCTTCCTGAAAGTCGATGCCCTAGAGACCCCCATTGGTGATTGCCTATAAGCTCTTAATTCGCTTTCTTATTAGCTACTTCCTTTCTTTCTTTGCTGAATATTTCCCTTACCTCCCTCCACTCTAACTATAGTTTCTGTTCTATCTCTCTTGGTGCGCCTGTGCAGTGACTAGACTAATTCGGCAGATTTTCTTGCATGGTTTCTTAGTTTCGGTGGCTATTTCTCTTCTTATTGCCGATCATGGAGTGTCGTGATCAGGACAAGGCAACAGGTAATTATGATTGATATTAGAATTGGTGTTAATTTTCAAGCATTACTATTTTTAGATTTTGTCTTTGCTGATTGTACAGTCTTGCCCGCTTACTGGACCCTTATTTTGATTTCTCTCTCTAATCCTTCTACATATAGAGCCCTTCTGACACTTTGTATGCGGTGCCTGTGTAAAACTCTTACGGATAAACTTCATGCTGCTCTTACGTTTATCCCAATCAGAAATTATCATAGGAAGCAGCTATGATTATGGTCGCGCTTGGATGCAAATCATTCGTAATCATCGTTACTTATGGGGGGCTTTCCAACCTTTATGGTTGGGCTAATTCCAAGGTTTCCAACCATAGTTAAGGAGGGAAAGTAGTCCTTAATCATGGATGTTTTTCAACCATGTTTCCATACTTACCCAACCTTCTGTTACCCGTATACGCCAATAGCATTTCCTTCCCTAATCACATATATTGCCATCTGAAAGTTATTTCCGATTCAAAATCGCGTCTGCACTGGATGCCTGCTTTTTGTTGCTGATGATTAGTTGCTTGTACAAAAAAAAGTTCATTTCATACGTGCGTGTTAGGCTTGCAGCTCAGAATGGTCAAAAGCTCTAAAGTCTAAACACCAGAAATATGCTAGGGCAGGAGCCTGAACAAGTCTGTGCAGTGTACGCAAATTTTTATGCAACTTCTTTAACTCTTAGCCGGAATTGAGACATACTACACAACTTAGAGGAATTTACATATCCATTGATGAATTTTTGGCCTTACCCGTTGTTAGGGTATGTAAGGCTAAATGTAACATAAAACTCGACATCATTTTACAAAGCTAATGGGAAATTTTCGTGATGAAATTTCACAGACATTAACTGAATAAACACAAAAATTGGTTTCAATTTTAATTAAAGATTGCAATGCTGTTTAACAATGGATAAAAGGAACAAATAATAATAATGGGTAACTACGCTAAAGTATTAATAGAATCGGGAAGTAATAGATATAAATAAGGTCAAGGCGGTTACCGTCCATACACACCCTGCAAGTTTTTACAATTCATTCACAGAAATGAAAAAAAAAACTGAAAATGTGCACAATTTTGCACTACAATATGCATTTTTAGATGTTTTGCATTCAAACTTATTGTCAAACAATATTCTTTGGATTACATATGATAATCCATGGCAAACCATACACATTATTCCCTAAATAATGGGAGGAATTCCCCTGATGAACGTGCGTACGGAAATCCGTTGATAACCTACAATGGCTATATAAAGAAATTCACCCTTAATTGTATATGAGGAATTCCACTTATAGTTACCTTTGATTTGTGGTTGGAATTCCACTGAACATTATTTTATCCGGGAAGACACTTATATTTTGCTATATTTCAACATTTCCACTCATAATCATCGGTATATCCGCCTCAATTCCTGATTGGTTAGGAACATTAATAAAATCTTCAATTGTAATCCTAATCTTTGACGCTTTGTGGAAAATTTGATCCATCGTGATTTTTAAGCCATGGGAACTGCCACCATTTACAGCTCTGTGTCATCCTGTAAATTTGACTATGGAGCTGCCAAGGTGATCTACTTCAATTTAATCTCAATCTGTAAGAACGATTGGTGATGGGCTACTAAAGTGAACCTTGTGAGAAAGCGCAGTTATGCACCATTGTTATGCAATAAAGTTTAGTTTTTTGTTTGTGGGTTTTCACGCTGGTTTTTAAATTGTAACTGTGTAAGTCCCATTAAGATAAGAATTTCTACAGCATGAATGATCACGCTGTACGGGGCTAAGATAGAAAGAACGTTGACCCGTGGAGAATGAACTAACCAAAATACTAGACTGCCTTAGAAGAATACTATCACGCTTTATAATTACTGCGACAATATCATTTTAGCTTTAGATATGACCGTTGCTTTTGAAAATCCTTCATTTCTTTTTATTATTACTCTTGCCATTGCTTCACTACACAGTGTATAATGAGCAGCTTTTTTGTAGTTAATTTAGATTCCCTTCGGATTATTCTTTAAATTACATCGATTGTTAGATCACTGGCAGTAGATAGACCAGCAGGTCCGTTCCCAGAGAGCAGCCGGGACTTGACTTATATGCTCCAACCCTTCATGAGCTATTGCCATAGTGCCAGTACATATACAGTACATGTCTCAACAAGAAAAGAGGAAGAGAATAATAATAATAATAATAATAAAGTTTATTAATATACTCTGGCATCAATTACAAAACATACAACTAGGTTGCTAGAAAAGTATATTAAGCCTATTAAGCCTATAGGTAGCCGAAGCTAATCAGGCAAAACAGAAACTCGACGCTGCTGAAGGAGATGATCGTGACAGCACGATATATTGCCGCAGCACCACGAGCTGGGAGACGTTAAGTTAGTTGGACATGATAGATAATGAATTAAGGTGGCCTCTGAAGCTTTGGCAAATAGGTGTTTTTGACTCATAGAGGTTGTGTTCGTAGCTGTGGAGGTTGTTGTTCCTAATGTCTAGTATCGTCTTCTTTCTTCTGTTAAGTGTCTCCACCAGTGGCGTAGCTACGGNGGGGGGGGGGGGGGGGGGGGGGGGGGGGGGGGGGGAATCAGGCCTTGAATAAATTGCATTTCTTCAAGTTTGAGGTATAGCTTTCCATTTCTTCCATGCATGGCTTTTGAAGTTTCACCCTGTTATAATAGTATCCCATATTTCAGCATATGAAGAGAGAAGAAACGACCCTTGCAGCCAACCTCCTCCTCCCCAACAAAATCTAATTTGTTACTTGCTTTGTCCACTGAAACCAAGCATAGCACTTAGGCAGTTGCATGTATCTACATAATGCAGTTTCAGAGCAGCAGTAGCACAGATCTGACTACGAGTAGTGATCTTTCTGAGAAAAACAACCTGGCTTCAGTTGTCGTGGAGGAGCTGGAAGACACGAGCAGCAAGGAAAGGGCCATTGACGAGATCTGGGAGGGAGTCAGGGAAGTTGTTGTGAACTGTAAGAAAGATTAGATTAGATAGGCGGCAGTAGACGGACCAAGAGGCCCATTCCAAGAGAGACACCTGGAGTCTTACACCCCAGCCCTCTATGAGCTATTGCCATTAAAATTTTTAAAGTAAAGATGATAGGTAAAAATTGTATCGTACTTCATAAAACGTTTCGTATTGCCATAATGGCAGCATGATGTAAATGACTGCCTTAAACAAAAGATCAAAAAGATCTCAGACAATGAGACGATCGTGCACGCACCCAAGCGCGATTGATAGTCGCTGATCCGCGGAGCTTAGGAGTTTGTGACTCCTGAAGGTGTTCTTAGTTGTGGAGGATGTCTGTCCCAATATGTTTGTCAAGACGATTTTTAATGGCGTTGACTATCTCCACGCCGACAACGTCGGGAGGCAGCCTAATCTAAATGTTCACTGTGAAATACGGAAAGAACTGCTGGCTTAAGGTTGTTCTTTGAGTTTTTTGCCTGAGTTTTTGGCCGTCGTTTCGCAGGCGATCATTAACGTTTCTAGGCTTTATAAATTTCACGCTTTGTTTTCACCCCATTTTGGAAACCTTGTAAACTAAGTGTTTACTAGCTCGTGACATTTTGCCTTAGCCTGTTGTTGCCTCAAACTGTATTTCATGCTCCCGAACAAAAAACCTTTGGCCCAATTCTTTTTTTTTTTTGTTTGTTTGTTTGTTTTTTCTAGCCGATTGTTTTCTGCAAACGGTACTTCATACTCCCAAGAAGCTTATTTTGTTTCAACTCTACGTAGCCAACGTTTCTCTTATCATCTCATTGATAATAATTGTGCCAGTGACTCTCAACAAAATAGATGATAACTCTCTCTCCCGTTAGTAGTGTTTAGTATTATGCTTAGGTTAGTTTCAATAAAGGAAACCTCAGGGCGCTGCGCCCTAACCTTGTGGACACAGCATCCATATGAGAAAAATAAAGGGTATTCCTCTCTTTCTTCAAAAAGTCCCACCGTAGGCACGTCGTGACGTCGTTTAAATACTTGAATGCTTCTATTAATTGACCCATGAGTGGTCTTTGTTCAAAAGTGATAGGCCTAGTACTTGTAGGCGACACTCGTATGGCTTGTTTCGTAGATAAGGTATCAATTTCGTTGTTCTGCGTTGCATTCTTTGCATATTATTGATATCTTCGCACAGATGTGGCGACTACATAGAATTGAATAGCAGATTCTAAGTGTGGGCGTACCAGTAGCTACCTTGTACAGACGAATGATGATGTCCTTGGAGTTATATTCGAAAGTCCTGGTGATGAATCACTGTGGTTTGCTTGCCATTTTCAGACTTTTGTCATCTTGCTGACTGTGTTCTAATTTGTTTGTATTAAATATTCCCAAGTTACGTTGTTGGGTGACAGCTGCCGATTCTGTCCCATTCGTTTTCAATTGGGTTGAGGAGTTCTTCGGCCCTGTGTGCATTACTGCACATTTGTCGACATTAAAGCTCATCTGCCATGTTGTGCTCCATTCAAGGTCAAGGTCTTGTTGGATCTCAGCTCTATTCCTGGCAGGATAGCCAGGATAGTCATCAGCACCCAGGCCAGACCAGGCCAAAAACAGTAAACTAGCCTTCGAGGCAAATGGAAGGATACCATCTGCTAGAGGTGACCGGACAGCTAGAGCCGTTACCACCCAATAGTGGAGTTCAGAGTGAACTTCATATTCCTCGTCTTAGACATGATAGTTCGAAGAACTGAAATAGAGAATTAGTAACAAACAAGGATCCAATGAGAGAATTCAATGCTCAATCACCATCTAGAAAGATCTTTCTGGCCCTTTACCACCTGACAATTTCTCTTTCATCTTCTCTTTAACCACAAATATCTGCATTATCTGACATAACAGCAATATCTCACAGATGGCAGGAGTGTCAGTTCTGTTTGCTTTTTGGAAATGGGCCTATTGGTCCGGTTACTGCCAGCTATCTAATCTAACCATAATTTCACTCGAAGGTGGAAGTCATTGTTTCCCATCTCCCCATGAGGGCAGGCACTCTATGAATTTCAACTTTCGACAGTGGGATCAACAAGCAGCACGATGAACCATGGAATGGTAGACAAAGGAGATTCTTTGAAATTTCCGACATTTGGCCTAAATCTTGAGATAAAAAAAACGCTGGTAGTCCAGCTGTGTTGACTGTTGAGGAGGATTAGGATTCTGCTATCTTATGAACTAAATTTAAACATTAGCAGCTTATTTCAGAAAAGGGAATGCTGCTCGACGCTGCTGGGGCTGCTTTTCTTGATTTTTGGTGACGCCCCCCCCCAGCGCCTCCATGAAAAATTTCCTGGTTACGCCACTGGTCTCCACATCTGATAGAAATATCTACGCAGCTTAGACTAAGCAACTGAGAGGCAGATTTTCACTTACAGGCTTTGCTGGATATGCAGCACAGTAACGCTGTTGATGCGTATGTTATAAGGGCCCTATAGCGTCCGCCTGAATTACCATTATGCTTCGGAATTAACTGACTTGAATTGCAGTTTCCTTCGCAATTTGCAAAACAGTTTTCTTTCGAACCAATAGTAGAAAATAAATAAATAGTCCTTTTAATAGCAACCAAATCATGAACTGATATCATGAAGGGATGTGAACATAGTAAATTGTTATTACCGTAAATAATGAACAAATGATATAAGCGATTATTCAATAGTAATGAGCACATTATTCTCTCATCAAAAATACAGTCACTGTTAAAAAATTTTCAGCGGGATTTCTACCAAGACTTTTGGATGCTTTCTTTAAGTTAAAGCTCAAATATACACAAGGGTTAGCTTACTTCACACTCACTTTCTTTGGTCAAATTAAGAATGGAAAAAAATATATATCGAGGAGCCGCGACCCCCTTAAAAATAATTCTTTATTACCTCCGCCGAGGAAGTTATGTTTTCGTCGTGTTTGTCTGTCTCTTTGTCTGCCTGTCACCAAGATAACTGAAAAAGTTATGAACAGATTTGGACAAAATTTACAGGGATTGTTAGGTATGTTAGGAGAAACAGATGATTACCTTTTAGTGAAGATATGTCCATCTGTTTCTTTGTTTGTTTGTCTGCCTCATTTTTCTCAATACCATAACTCAAAAAGTTATGGATGGATTTTCTTTTAAATTAACATGAGTTGTTAGGTATATAACAAAAAGTGAATGAATAAATTTTGATAACTCCGTTTTTTCTTTCGTTCGTTTGTCACTGTTTTCAATTTTATACTTATTAGCACAATAACTAAAAAAATAATGGATGGATCTCTATGAAATTGATAGGGATTGTTAGTAATGTTAAAAGACATAAATGATTAAATTTTGGTGGAGATCGGTTGTTTCGTTTGTATGTTTGACTCATGTTTGTCATAACGTTTGTTAGCAGTATAACTCAAGAAGTTAAGAACGAATCTTCAAGAAAATTGCACAAGCTGTTATTACTATCAGAAGACACGAATGATTAAATTTTGGACTTTATACAAAGAAAATTATGGTTTCAGAGTCAATTTGAATTTTTTTGCTACCGTTGCCTCGCTTGGCGGAGGTATGCGCTCTCAGAGTGCTCTAGTTATTCTTGCAACCATAGGGACGCATATTCTTGTGTTTTGGTTCGTGTGCTCTTGAATGTAAATCTAAGTGTATATATTTATATATCTTCATTTTGAAACAGTTAATATAAAATGTATTGTATAAAATTATCTGAATACAACTGTTACCTTGAGTTTCCTTCTTATATGATTTTTTCGACAATCATAATGCTATCTCTTCACAGAGCTTTGAAAAGTTGAAATTTGACTGCCCATGTCATATCAAATTGTCCCATTACCTTATTATACACAGTAGGTTGGTTGCTGGCTTGCTTGGGTGGTCTCTCCTTCCTGGTGTGAAGGATTAGATAAAAAAAGTGCATATGGTGAACGGCAAGAAAGCCGCTGCCTAGCTTGCCAAATTTTGAGCGTAGACCGTAATTCAAAGAAAGCGCACAATTCAGATTATTAAGCTCACAATTCAGATTACTAAGCATAAAATTTAGATTACTTCATATACGATTTAGATAACTAAGCGCACAATTCAGCTCACTAAGCACACAATCCAGATTACTATGTATGCATCCAGATTAATAAGCGCACAATTCAAATTACAAAGCACACAAATTCATCTAACTAACACGCAGTGCCACACATGGTGGCATCCCATTCTATTAAAACGATTGGCAGTCACCCGTGCGCAGCGCTAACTGCTGTCGCGAGGAGAGCAAGCAATCTGTGCAGAGCTGTCCGCCAGCTATGCGCCGATGTGTTTCTTTGTAACAGCTGACACGTACAGCTCAGACGTGCTCGGCATTGTATTAAGGCTTGTGTGCACACGATTGTTTGCTTGTGTACGGCTGTGTTGTATTAGGGCTGCAGGTAATACAGATTTGTGTATCTCGGTGAATGAGTAGGGTCCTCTGCCTCGTATTGTGTCTGTTAATTGTCTCTTAAGGGATCATGTCTTTCGGGGTCAGTCTTGAATGTTTCACAGACTGAAGACTATGAAAAAATATTGTTAGTGTATGCGATTATAAGTCACGCTACGCATGCTATGTTAAAGAAAGACAAGACTGCCGTCTCCTCTATTTTCAATCTCCTGGTTGCAGGTGTTGTAAATTTCCAAGGGTCCCTACACGTTCGTGAGTGCATAAACCATGTTATCAGCTGCTGCTCTAAATCAAATTGGGCTTGACAAGTCCTCTGTTTGTAAAATCATCAACATCATTGGATAAAATATATATCCCTAAACCAGAAAAATACTTCAGGGTCATATTTTCTGAAAAATACGTAAGTAAAGTATGTATTTCTGAAAGTGATGGATGTTGCACTTAATATGTGCTTGATGTGTAAGTATAACACCTTCAGTGCATTCAGGGTCCAAAAAAATACTCATTACTCGAAAACAAAAACTATGTTTTTATTTGGTCAATACCGCATTGGCGTTCAAAGCTCTGGGTTCAGTTTAATTCAGATTCAGCAACCTCATTTAGTAAGAAGCTTCATGATTTCTACTATCTTATGATTTGTTAAGATGCTCACCTGCTTGATCCTGAAACTGTTATCCGTAAAGAACTAATATACGTACAACTCCTGTAGGCTATGGAAGCTCCTGGGCTCCCCTTAGCAGCAGAATTTCTTAATAATTAATTTTATTCCATGTCACTGAAGTCATCCAATTGATGAGTCCATCCTATCATTGTTTATCTCTATTCTTGTACACCGCAGCCATCCTCAGCGTTGCCATCAGTAGTAATTTCATAATCCATGCAAAAAATTATGCTCTATAATATACTCTTGCCTATAGTGCTTTGTAAAACCTTCTCTATTTTAGCTACGACAAATTTGTTCATATTCCTCGCAATGCTCAAGCAATGTTCCTTGCACTAGAAAGGCCAACAGCACGGTGCAATTGGACGCACGTGTACCCTTGCGTATATATACTATTGGCTCGCAACCACCGTAAAGTTAATCTAGGCACACGCCGGTGTACACAAAGGCTCAGAGCTCTTAACGCAGGAATAACTCCCCTTAATTGGTAAGCTTGCGACCGGTGAGACAGGCCGAGGGAGCGTCACGGGATACACCNTTGTATTGGAAACGAATCGTACCACAGCGCTTGCGATAATTATTGCAGTGCTCTGTACACTGAATTTCCCCTTTAAGTCATTCTTCATGCTCTGTATTGGAATTGGATCGTGCCACAGAGCATGCAAATACTGTTGCTGTTCTCTGTGCAATGAATTCTTTTTCTTTTAATTTTATAACGCTCTAATTGATGTGAAAGCCGAGATGTGACACGCCCTGCGTGAATGTATAAAAACAGTGTCCGCTAAAGAATAGCCAGCCATTAGATATCGGACTGTGATTGTGTCCGGTTTCCTCAATACGTTCTGACCTTTTAGTGACAGACTGCGTCTTAGTCTGGTCTCCTTCTGAAATCGCTTAAGCATACAGTGCGAGGCAAGCCTGCCATTCGCTTGTCCTAACCATCAGAGATTGCCATCTGTAAATTGAGACTAGAATACAGTGTTGTATTTCCTGAGTGTGTTAATATCCAGCGTACCTTGGCCGAATCCCCGGTGGTACGTGTTAGTTAGCTTGCAATAACTATCGCCTTACTCTGTGTACTGACTTCCTCTTCCAATAATGCCTTCACTCTCTATAGTGAAATTTGATCCTACCGCGGAGCTTGCAATAATTGCCTTGCTCTGTACCGTGTCCTACAGATAAATCTGCTCAAATATTAAAACGGTGGCACCACCGATTACTCTCTAAACATGGCAACACTAACCTATTCCACTTATGCTTAGTTACATTAACGATCAATAGTAACGGTATTAGACTATTGGGACCTATGCTACTCAATGGAACAGTCCAGACGTTCAGCAATCTGTGAACTCGTATGGGCGACAGTCCATCCTGAATTGCAATATCTTTTGAGAATCCTAGGCAGGCAGTTCGATTGACTGCATGCGTTTTGATAAAACTGACTAAGATTGCCTACCGACAAATAAAAAGATAATATTCACATGCCCCGCTTCTTGGCTGGTCTCAAAAGTAGCATTGAAGCCGATACAACCAGTCCAATGTCAACATTGGCTAAGAAAAAGTCTGTTAGCATCCCATCAGTTCACCGGGCAATGAAAGACCTTAGTACATATGGATGTCCTCTTATGTCCAAGGTCGAAAGCACCTCCTAATTGCTATGATGATGTAAATTTATTTGGAGAATTGAGAAACAGCCTTTAACAAATGGGAAATCGAGTTCTTTTCTAATGAAAAGACATTTACTGTGAATAGGGCTCATAATAAACGTAACGATCGATTATAGCCTCCTCTAAAACTGAAGTTCATCCTGCAATGATTACGAAGAGACCAGCTAGCATTATGATCTTATACAGTACGTTCTTCCAAGTGAGAGTGATATCTTGAACTACTTGCTCGTCAAAGAAGAAAATGTGAATGTCGAATGCTACTACCACGTCTTGGAAACGGAAATCATTCCATGGATGAAAGTCTAAGCTTAAATAAGAAGTTTATCTTTCAACAGGACTTTGCTCCTCCTTCCCCACACGGCGAGAATGACTGTTGAATTGCTGAAGAGGTTCGAAATTCAATCTTGGGAGAAAGATATTTGACCTTCAAGCTCCCCAGATCTAAACCCTTTAAATTATTATTTCTGGTTTCGAATGCAAGTCACAGCATGTGCTAATCAGTACATGCTCTGCTACAGCACTGAAAATAAATATTAAAAACAGAAATTATTGGCGCTGTGTCCGAAGTTTAAAAGAGTGTAGAAGCCTTTACCGTAACTGAAGGCGATGGTCATATTAAACAAAATTTGAATTCTTATTATTGCATGAGTAAACTGTCAAGGTTTCAACATCCTGCGTGATTTTTCCTGGTGTAATTAGCGTTCCAGTATAAGATAAAAATTTCTACGGATTTATCTGTAGGACCCATTGCACTAAATTCCACATGTAAGTCATTTTCATCACCTCCGCCAAGGAGGTTATGTTTTCGTAGGCTTAGTCTGTCTGTTAATTACTCTTTCTGCCAGTCACCAAGATAACTCAAAAAGTTATGGGCCGATTTTGACGAAACTCACAGAGATTGTTAGGTGTGTTGAGGGTAACAGATGATTAGCTTTAGGTGAAGAACCGTCCATCCGTTTGTTTGTTTGTTTGTCTGCCTCATTTTTTTCGATGCCATACCTCAATAAGTTATGGACGGATTTCTATGAAACTTACATGAGTTGTTAGGTGTATTACGAAGAGTAGAAGACCAATTTTCTTTAATGATCCGTTAGTTCGTTCGTTTGTTTGTCACTGTTTCTGATTTGATGCGTGTTAGCGCAATAACTAAGAAAATAATGTATGGATCTTTATGAAATTTATTTGAGTTATCAGTAATGTTAAAAGACATAGATGATTTAAATTTCGGTGCAGATCGGTGGGTTCGTCTGTATGTTTGACTTATGTGTCATAATGTTTCTTAGCAGCATAACTCAATATGTTATGAACGGATCTCCAAAAAATTACTGAATCTGTTAACACCGTTGAAGGCCACAAATAACTATATTTTGGTGTTGATACAAAGAAAATCTTGGTCTGAGAACCAATTTTATTTTTTTCGTAACCGTTGCTTTGCTTGGCGGAGGTATTCACTCTCAGAGTGCTCTAGTGTTTTGTATTGGAATTGAATCATGCCACAGCTGCTGCAATAATCCTTGCTGAATTTAAAAGTGAATTTCTCCCCTAGTATTCATTCATTCTCTGTACTGCATATTGGAATTTGACTGTTCGCAACGCTGTCAAAAATTACTACTTAGCAAGAAGAATTCCTCTTAAAAACCTACATTCACTCTATAATACTATTAGCACAGCTTGGTTCGCTTGCTACTGCATATGTACATTTTCCCTAAATTATTCATGCAATAAATAAAATTCCATCAAGGTAAATTTCAAGCGCTCTGCGGCTCGATGAAATAAAACCACAATAACCAACGGGCTCCGTGGAGACTACACGGTTGATGAATGTTTACACTTTCTAAAATTTAGCTATACTAAGCTACGGTATTGTATCTAATTTAGTATGATCAAACGCAGCTTTTACAAGCTAACCTACCCCCTGTTTTAGCTAACGCCCGCCACTTACACCTGACGAATTCCGTCTAACCTAGAGCCTGCTGAACATGAGAGTCGACACACGTGGACGTTTCACCCTACAATTCTGATTACTTGGCCGACCCGTCCAAAGCTTTAAAATCTGAGCCACTACTGCACCTATTCCCTACAATAAGTGCCCCTTGCTCCATTTTCAATAATTCCTTCAATTTATACCAAGTTCCAATTCACAACGGCATATTTTATAGCGATTTGTATAAACACGTTAAGCTGTTGTCACGCTCACTGAAACATTTGTCCCAAGAATGTTAAACCTTCTCGTGTCCCGACTTTCGTGTGTAGCGGGCTTAACGCAGCCCATCTATCCTAACACACCTCGTATAACCCAGCTTCGTACATTGATTTCTTCTGTAAATTCTGCTAATGTTCTGTCAGCAAAGGATTTGCACTTTTATTTGATAATTACTTAAGGATACTACAAAAGCACGATTGTGACGGACTCACTCTTCCGAGGTTGGTACTTCTTGCAGTGTTCTGTATGATCATATTTACGCACTTTTTCAAAGCTTTGCTTCTCATAGAGCGCAAGTAATTCAACCTTTCCTTCAGTTTTTCCTAAGTTTTCAGAGCGGCATTTTATGTTTTTAGCACAGGTGCGGAACTCGTGGATATTCTAAGAGCCCAAAATCTTTCTGTTCTACTCGAAGCGATTGTTGCTCAACAGAACTAGAGAGAACTCTGAGAGCGCATACCTCCGCCCAGCAAGGCAACGGTAACGAAAAATTCAAATTGGTTCTGAACCATGATTTTCTTCGTATCAACATCAAAATCTATCTAGTTATGCCTTTCGATAGCATTAACAGCTTCTGTAATTTTTGAGAAGATCTGTTCATAGCTTTTTGAGTTATACTGCTAACAAACATTATGACAAACATAAGTTAAACACACAAACGGACCAACCAATCATCACAAAAAATTTGATCATTTATCTTCCAGCATTACTAACAAATCCTGTCGAGCTATTGTGCTAACAATCATAATATTAAACCCAGCGGTAAAGAAACGAACGAACAACCAAATCATCACAAAAATTTGGTCATTTACTCTTCGTAATATACCTTAAAATTCAAGTAAATTTAATAAAAATCCGTTCATAACTTTTTGAGTTATGGCATTAAAAAAATAGGCAGACAAACAAATAAATGAACGGGTTTTCACCAAAAGCTAATAAAGTTAATAATCTGTTACTGTTAACATGCCTAACAATCCCTGTAAATTTCATTAAAGTCCGTTCTTAACTTTTTAAGTAATCTTGGTGACAGACAAGCAGGACAAAAACATAATCTCCTTGGCGGAGATAATAATAAAGCAGACTAGGCCAATTTCTGCAATAGCCAATTCTAGTTACGCCATCTCCCGTTTCTGTGAGATCATTATTTCCTCCTCCAAGGAGATTATGTTTTTTTCGTGCTTGTCTGTTTGTCTCTTTATCTGTCACCAAGATAACTTAAAGAGTTATAAAATTATCTCTACAGAATTCGCAGATTGTTAGGTTTGTTAGCAGTAACAGATGATTAACTTTTGGGGTAGATCCGTTCAACCGTTTATTTGCTTGTTTGTCTGCAAACTTTTCTTAGTACCATAACTTAATATGTTATGGACGGATTTTCACGTATTTACATAAGTTGTTAAGTTTAAGAAGAGCAAATGACCAAATTTTTGTGACGATCTGTTAGTTTATCTATCGCTATGTTTTCTTTTATGATTGTTAGCAAAATAACTCAAAAAGTTATGAACGGATCTTTAAAAAAAATTACAGAGACTATTATTACTGTCAAAAGGCACAAGTTATTTGATTTTGGTGTTGATGCGAAGGAAATCATATAGTTTTAGAACCAATTTGAATTTTTCGTAACCTTTGCCATGCTTGGCGGAGGTATGCGCTCTCAGAGTGCTCTAGTTTCGTGTATTTCTTTGGAGATCGCGTTTTCACTGAAAAAATGCTCTATCTACAATATAATAAAGGCCAATGCCTATTAATCTGTTCGTTTATTTATCGGTTTATCAATTTTCTGTCACGCTTTAACAAAACAGATAGGCGGAAATTAGCCCAGGTTGGAGGCTCTGGTCGTCCTCTTACGTTCCATTGAAAACTGTTAGGTAGAAAATAGGCCGGGTAGCAGAAGATGGCAAACTTATCTTAATCAGGGACATTGAAATTCAAACAATGAAGACATCGCAGGCTTAGTCTGATTTGCACGAGTATTAGCTTCTCCATACATCGAATCTACGGCAAAGTATTGGGCGACCTTACGCCGAGTGCACTTCTTGCATTGCCAAACTTAAAATCGCAGCAGGAAGCTTCCATTAGCACTCTCATGCATCTTGATTCGTAGTTTCTTCCCACAGACGATTTCGTTGCTTCAGCTATTCTCCCAAATTTAATTCAATGGTCGATGAAACAGCTTCCGCTAAGCAAAAACCATTGGATCTATATAGGATAGCCTATCGTATCCACTATACCGAATCGGAGGCATTACTTCGAGCGTTGCAGAGCGGGGTGCTTATCGTTTCGATACTGAGCAGCTGTGAAGCCGTAAACGCTCTTCTTAAGGTGCTTAGGCTAGCAGTTGTAAGAACGAATGTATGATCAATCAAGAAGCTCATCACAAATTTTTCGCTGTCATTTGATGACAGCGCGGGCCCTCTAGCATAGAATAATGCAGCCCAGAACCGCTCGCGCATCCTACCGTGTCGTGGCTACGAATTTTGGCACATTTGGATTGCCATGCAACACCATAAAATCAGTACGTGCGATGCGTATGAATGAATTTTATGTCGTCACTTTCTACGTAAACTGATTGAAATATTTTAAAGAAGCGAAACAAACACAGCTATATATGAAATTGATCCCAGCCAAAGTCAGAACGTCTTGTAGGTTGTCTATTTCCCTCACTAATGCTGGGAGAATAACGTGCAGACGGACGGATGGATGAACAAACGGAACCACAAGCGGAATTCATTACATTATACAACACAGTTTGTTGTTTCCTTGCTCGCTCACTTGATTGGTTTGTTTGTCCGTCTCTTCGTCCCGATGTTGAGGATTCAGATAGGAGAATTTCCATTATTATTATTATTATTAAAACTTCACGCTTGAGCTCCCACGGACAGGTAATACAACCCAAATGAAGCATTTGCAACACCGGGAAGCCCAAAACGCTGCTAAAGGAAATCCA
>LQNS02278080.1:8691997-8703026 GCA_001587735.2 Parhyale hawaiensis
AAAAAAGAACCCTCCCCTGCAGGCCACTGACATGAGCAAGCAATATCGAGCATCGTCTCCTAACTTGGAGGGGCTTTGTTGACAGATCTGCTAGCGGGAACGAGTCTTCTTAGTAGTCTGCCGCTCAGAGTTGCACTCTTCTTCCTGCGCAGAACTTATTTCAAGTCCAAGTTGGGGAAGCTCGCAATGTCGCCTCTTCAAGCTGCAGCGGCGGAATGAATCTTACAGGGTGAGGATGGGAATAACTCGCAGTTAATAATGGTCGTACAAACGACACCTAAAAATTACGTTACTTTAAGGGCGGGTGCGATTGCATCATCAAAGTCGATCTATAGCCAATCAAACTCCTCTGAAGTCTCAAACTAGAGCGTTGGCTTCACTACTTTGTATAAAGTATAGTAGGCGTTAAAAGCAACGAAACTACGCTTGAGACGGCGAGAAACTCCATTTTAAGGATCATGACTGAGTTTTCGGCGGTCTCACGTGTAATTAATTCAAGGTTAACGCTTATTGACTTCAAGGGAGCAAAGCCATGGCACCCGTCTCAAGTTAAGTCCGAGTGGGCTTGGCTGAAATCTACTCTGACGACCGAGTCGAACGCACGCGTCATAACCCATTCTGACACCGGTTGTTAATTTGGAAAATTCGAAAGCAAGTGAAACGATTGATAGACTACTCGAATTTCTTTCTGTGAGTTCATAAGTCTGATTTATATGAGTATGAAGCAAATAGTTAAAGAAAACTGATGTACCGTCTGACACGACTCCTGACCTGACAGGTGCTTCCCACTATGGTACAGATGTATAGCCACTAGCATATTGGTTAACGTTTCTTGCAAGTTCGGAACCAAGAAAAAGTCAGCCGAACGAAAATGCTACGCTTAACTAAAGCAGAACATCAGAAGTTCTTAGTGATTGCAGCAGTAAGGACACCTGCTGTAACATGGAGCTATAATTAAACTGTGAAATGTTCCACAGCTAATTGGGTAACGTTAATGCATGCCACTAGTTTCATCCCAAAGTATATATACATATATCTTTGTTTTTATATATATATATATATATATTTGTCTGTCCCCCAAAAAATAGGTAGAAGGAGTTGAGCAATGTTCATAATTTTTTGCAGGGAGTTTGGGGGTTGACCTAGATGTGACCCATGCCAAGAAACTAGGCCTAGCTTACCATAAATAATGACAGCGTTGAATTTGCCTCAACCGCGGTAGATTGTCTTACGCCACGAGGCGTTCTTTTTTCCCCACGTTATTATTAAAGATCTAGCTCCGGGATTGGAGCTGTGCCCTAACTTTGTTCATAAAAAATAACTGCGTTGAATTTGCTGCCCCCACCGCGGGTGATAGTCTTACGCCACGAGGCGTTATAGTTTGTAATATTTTTGAATTTCACGTAGCATCCTTTGTACGTTACAGGCAGGCGCTTATATCCTAAATCATAGCAATGCTTTTACTGGAGCCTGAAGTTTAATATATCTCGTTAGAGTAGAGCGTGGAGGACTAATAGAACATCCCTTTCCCTTTTTAAAGAGCACACTCAGCTTTTATCAACTGCGTAAAGAGCTGAGCGAAGCAATTAACGGAGACTGCAACTCACTTTACACTCCATAATCCCAGATTATGTAAATTTAAATAATTGTTGAATGAGTGGTTGTAAATGCCGGTATATTTAGAGATAAGTGACTATTCCTGCTTTAAAGGTTAGCACTTAGCAGCAGATAGCGTATCCATAATTTTTTTATGTATCTAAAGTTCAACTTTCGAAATATTGTTAGATGCAAGCGTGCTGTTATCGTGGTTATTATTGCTCTATTGTAACTACCTCCGCTAAGGAGGTTATGTTTTCGTCGATTTTGTCTAGCTGTCTGTTTGCCAGTTTTTCCGTCACAAAGATAACTCAAAAAGTTATGGACGGATTTCAACGAAATTTATAGTGAGTGTTAGGTATTTTAGGAGAAACAGATTACTTTTTGTGAAGATCCGTTCATCCGTTTGTCTGCCTCATTTTCTTAATGCCATGGCTCAAAAACCTATGAACGGATTTATATGAAACTTGTTACAGTTGTTGGGTATATTACGAAGAGTAAACAAGCAAATTTTCGTTTCGATCTGTCGCTTCGTTTGTTTGTTCATCTCTCTGTTTGATTTTATGCTTGTTAGCAAAATAATTCAATAAGTTATGGACAGATCTTTATGAAATTTACAGGAATTCTCGGTAATGTTTACATAAATAAATGATTAAATTTTGTAAATGATCGGTAGTTCTGCTTTCGTGTTTGTCTAATGTTTGTCAGAATATTTTTAGCAGCATGACTCAAAAAGTTATGAACGGATCTCCAACAAAATTACTTTAAGCTGTTATTACAGTCAAAAAGAATAAGTGATCAGATTTTGATTCTTATACAAAAGAAATCACAGTTTCCGAACCAATTTAAATTTTTCATTACCTTTGCCTTGCTTGGTGGAGGTATGCGCTGTTTCAGTGCTCTATCACTGAATCTATGACCTGTTTTTGCAGTATAGTATCAGTACTATATAATAATTCACGTCGTGTTTTTATTTATTTATTTATTTATTTATTTATTTATTTATATATTTATATCTTTCCTGTCACACTCTATGGGAATAAGATAGGAGAAAATTCAGGTGCCGAAGACGGTATCATGGATACGGAGGTCGGACTTGAGCGCTCCAGCTGAGTCACCTGAGCTCGCCTGCATGTTCGTGTTTGGACATGTTCAGGAGCCGAAGACGGTATCTTGGATACGGGGGTCCCACTTGGGCGTTTACGGCAGAATGCTGAATTTTCATTAAAGAAGCCTCTGAACAGTACTAAGCACAGGAGACAGGGGGTTTCCCTGAGGTGCTAATTTTCTACCGTCATTTATAATGACGGCCCGGGCCACTAGTTAGTTAATAGTAGACACACAACTTGCACAAGCAAGAAGAGCGTTAAAAGAATTTGTGAAAAAAAAAACAAGAGATGGCCTTACTTCGAGTCAGATTTTAATTAATCGGTGTAGTTAAAAAAAATGTTATCAGAAATTTTTGCAATACTGTGGTATTACTAGGGCTTTTATGCAGAGAGCATTGAGTGAAACGATAATAGATAGAGTTAAGACATGCACTTCACTCCCAAAGCGGATTATCCTGGAGCAGAAAGCAAAAGAAGCTCACTCTGAACTGAAATAAAGGTTGAAATAGTCTAACTCCAATGGATATTAATGCATAGCTTTTATTTTTGGAGTTTTCACTCTACGTGACACAACACTGCTATTGCAGGAAACAATCTCATTTTTTCACCCATCACAGCATTAACGTACGTAGAGTTTACTTCTGAATTTTGTCTATAGTATATAGTGCTATGTACTGCAACGCACATATGTGCGTATGTACACACGTCCATAGTCAAAGTGCAGTGCAGCATTTAATTACCAGCTGAAAACGTTGCATACTCTTGCCAAACGGGTATTAGGAATATATTGCAGCATTTTCATTGGTAATAATTATATGATTTTACTGTAAGCTATATAATAAATAATACTGTTCAGTACAAAGCTAGCCAGCTCTCCAGTTCGTCGCTACACTGCTTGCATCAGTAGAAATCGACGATATTCCTCCCTGACTGGAAGCAATTAGAAACTGAGCAGGGATGCAAACGCGGGTATAATTCGAGCTCTTCGATAGCCTTCTCTCCGCCTGAGCAATGGTCGAAACAAGCCCCTGGGAGCTATGTCTCAGGACAGAAGTAAGCCTTTCTGTCACTGCTCTGAACAGCTCAAAACAAATCAGCGAATTTCACGAGCGTCTAGTCTCCTCATATTGGATTTTGAGCCCCTCAGGGACAGCTTTACGGCTCCTCTAAACCTAAGCCACACGTTATCCACGGCACTTCCTTGACAGACTAACACACCGAGTGTGTCTCATATCCTCGCTTTGTCTGCTGCTGAGCTCCGGCCTCTCAAGTGCAATGAAACATGAGATCTTGCACTCCAAACTGGCACTTTCGCAACAAATTGCAGCCGCTTTTTACTAGACTGTAAACAAAGGAAGACTGGACTGCTTATTAATGAAAGATAGGTTGTCTACAGGTCTGCAAATTATTCGCCAACAGATGAAGTTCATCTCAGAAATCTAGTTGCTTAAAATGTTTAATGCTCACAACATATAGTCTAAGGCATTGTTATATTTAAAACAATTCAAGAGGAGATATTTAATGTTGCACTGGGTTTTGTGTATTCAAATTTAACGTGGCATCTTGAACTCAGATGGTACTTTCACAACGGCTTGGCGTCGTTTTTGAGTAGACTGTAAGATGGGGACCTTTACCTGTTATTAAGAAAAGATAGATTGTGCACAGCTCTGCATAATGCTGGTTAACAGTTGAAGTTCCTTGTAGAAATCTAAAGAATTAGAAACTTAATGTTAATAACAAGCAATTTTACGAGTTTTTGTCCATAAAAAAATTAAATCGGAAGTTCTTAGGGTATACTGATGCGTAGTACAGTGAAATGGATCTTAGACGCTAAACTGGTTCTTTGACAACGAGTAGTAGTCGATTTTTATTACAGAGTAAACATGAGAGAACTACTTACTTGAAAAAGCTAGGTTTTTACGACTCCACAAATTCTACCACTACAGCTGTCAAAGTTTTGCTCACCGATCCGGCTAGACATATTGACAACGGTTTTTCACTTTGATTTATGGTAAACGATGGTGGTTAGTTCAGTTAGATCTTTCAGAAATGGTTAATTAATGGGCAGTCGTGAATACAGAGCTCTAATTACTTATTAGCATGACTTTTTCTTCTTAGTTGCAAAGAATACTTTTGTGGTGAGTAGTCATGAAAAAAACATAATATACCGTATACACTCCGCTGAAGTTCACTAGGAGGTTCGTAGTTGCAATTTTTCCATACACCTAGACGGAGCTACAATAATAATAGTAATAAAAGACTAGGTTTAGAATTCAGATGTTTCTTGCCTAGTTTACCCATGTTGCAAAAGATATACACCATGTGTTTTACGTTACTTGCTTCTGCTGATGGGGAATTGAGCGGAAAGAAGTAAAATTTGCATTGACTGCAGAAAAAATAACTAATGAAAGTGTGCCCAACATACTTCCGAGTTCATATAATATACGAAATTCACTGTGAATGTAAGGTGCTTCGACCTTCATGCCTAGCAGCAATTTTTTTAGAGCCCGGAGACATTTCAAAAGAGATCTCCAATAAATATTGAGGTAATTTTACGGTTCTCAGCTCCGTTTAGTGTCGTTTTATAGGGGCCCCATCCCTAAAGCCCAAAGCTGCAACCAAAGAGATGAACTGAAGACTACGATCAGTTCCTACAGTTATTCGTATTGGGAAAAACAGAAATGGATTTAGTAACAAAAATGGAATTATTCATCAACTGATGAATGATCAAAATGAATATTAAGGCGAAAACTATAGTTTCAAAAGCCATTTTTACTTAAAAACTGAACGTTTCGGCTCTTCGTCCATCATCAGCATCTGAAATATACAATTAGGAAACTGTTAAAATATACATCTGAGGGCTGTACACCAATGACATAAAGAGGGGCAGTAATAGAATGTAACAAAAAGACCAACCTAACTATTTACAATTTGGAGAGGATGCGATAACTGCAGGTCATTGAGGCTAGGTTTGAGCTTTGCCATATAAAGGGACTCTAAAATGCGGAGGTCTAAAGGAGAGTTACCAAAACCTAAAATGCTAAAATTATTGTCCTGAATTAAACAACTGTATGCTTCTGTATGGTTTCGTATGGAGGAATTTGGAGGATGGGCTAAAATAGAACCGGTTCTAAAGCTTCTGCCAGCATGCTCTAACGTCCTCGTTCGTAAAGTACGTCTGTATTTTTAAATCATTACTAGAGCTAGCAGTCCTCAATTCTTTTTTCCTTTTTAACGGCAAATACTACAAGCAGTTAGAGGGCCTAAGCATGGGTCTACCGCTGGCCCCAACATTTGCAAATATCTTTATGTCGTACTATGAAAGAAATTGGTTAGATCAATGACCATTCGATTTCAAACCTTGCTTTTATCATAGATATGTCGATGATACTTTTCTTTTTTTCTGTGACAGATCTCATGCTTTAAAGTTATTTAATTATCTGAATGGAAATCATCCAAATATACATTTCACTATAGAACAAGAACAAAATAATCAATTATTGTTTATAAACTGCCGCATTTCTAGACAAAACAACCATTTGGTAAGCTCTGTTTACCGTAAACCAACCTTTACTGGCTTGGGACTGAGTTTTTTTAGTTTTTGTAGTTTCAAGTTTGAAATCAATAGCATTACAACTCTTTTATCACGAGCATTTGCAATTAGTACCAATTTTACTGTTTTACATTCAGAGTTTGAATTTTTAAAGAATTTTTTCATACAAAACGGTTTTCCTTTGCAGCTAATTCAGAAACAAATTAGAAATTTCCTGAATAAAAAATACGTATCAGCTGCTTCTGCACAGACTGTTAAGAAGAAGAAACTCTTTGTCACTATTCCATATTACGGCCAGCAATCAGAGACCCTTAGACGCGAGCTTGTTCAATTATTAGGCAGATATTTTAGTTGTATTGACTTCAACATTAGTTTAGTGAACAATTTCAAACTAGGCTCGTTTTTTAGATATAAAGAAACTCTTCCAGCCGGCATGCTCTCGTCCATTGTGTATAAATACTGTTGTCCACGGTGTGGATCGGAGTACGTGGGAAACACTGTCCGTACTCTACGAACGAGGACGTTAGAGCATGCTGGCAGAAGCTTTAGAACCGGTTCAATTTTAGCCCATCCTCCAACTTCCTCCATACGAAACCATACAGAAGCATGCAGTTGTTTAATTCAAGACAATAATTTTAGCATTTTAGGTTTTGGTAACTCTCCTTTAGACCTCCGCATTTTAGAGTCCCTTTATATGGCAAAGCTCAAACCTAGCCTCAATGACCTGCAGTCATCGCATCCTCTCCAAATTGTAAATAGTTAGGTTGGTCTTTTTGTTACATTCTATTACTGCCCCTCTTTATGTCATTGGTGTACAGCCCTCAGATGTATATTTTAACAGTCTCCTTATTGTATATTTCAGATGCTGATGATGGCCGAAGAGCCGAAACGTTCAGTTTTTAAGTAAAAAAAATGCCTTTCTAAAACTATAGCTTTTGCCTTAGTATCTATACTTAAGCTGTATAGAGCGGTGCAACCTAACCTAGTTAATTATGATCAAAATATTATTACCGTGTGTCTTATTTTTTCACCCTGTTTATTCATCTCACGTACATTAACTTAGAAAAACGCCCATTGCAAAAAGGATACTGCTAAAAAAGATAATTAAAAAAGGAAAATCCTAATTAAATTATTTGATTTTAATACATTTATAAAAAGTATTGAAGTCACACAATTTAATCTTCGTCAGTCAATAATCCAAACTACCTATGCTTGAATGTTCTGTCTTGTGATGACATCATTTTTTATAGTTTTTTGTTAGGGGAGATGGTGAGAAGGGGTGAGATAGAAGAAGTTCAGTGTCATTTTTTACCCGTAAATTATGCAACGACTTGTAACTTCGCATCTTCTGGTAGAACTGTTTTGCATACAATTTTCATTGGAGACAACTGATTGCAATGTGGATTATTATATAAGATGGCGTGTGCGACGACTGGCCGGCAAATTGAATCATCGAGGCTTCACTTGTCAGGAACTTCAGACTGGTGCGTTGTCTTCGACTCACAGAGTCGACTTTCAGGCATTTGACCATAATCTGTTGCTTTCGAGATTTCCAAAAGTTAAATATTTCTCTATCAAATGGAGTTTTCAGCCGGCTCAGCATTTCCGGATTTATTCTTACACCTGCAACACTATTCGAAGTAGAAAGCCAACACCCGGTCTGAATTTTCGGGCAAGTTAAGCTTCCAAGTGCGAGTGAAATCCAAAACTAGCAACCAAGCGACCTGACTAACCGTGCTGCTTTTGTCTACGGTCTCTGCTTGCATGTAAGGTAGGAATTGACAACAGTACAGTACTCATTACTCCTTTGTTTACCCAAGAGTTTTCCACGCGTGGCGCTGATGGTTTATGACTATTAATGCGATTTTTAAGCAAGTGAATGCCATTCGCCGGAGCTGAGATGCAGAGCTGCAATGAGTTATGTATAAGGCGAGGTGCATTTGACATGCTAGCTCCAAAGCAATAAATTTGCTGGTCTTTAGCGTAGAAATTTCCGGATCCGGAACCTACATGACGTAAGTTAAAGGCAGGCCAGCTGTACTTGGACAGTTCGGCTTCCTACCGTTGATGCACAGTAATGTAGATTTAGTGCAGAACTACAAAGAGTTGATGGAAGGTTTCCATGCAGTGCATCAGCGTAGGGCTGATTCGCTGAAGAGAAAGTTATAAGTGCGTCTTTGAGATTGAAACGACGGATAAAGACGTGACGGCTGAAGAATGAATTATTCTCGTTCGCTATCTCTATAAATGTGCAGTTGGACCTCGTTTATTTCCTTTAACCAGAACCGTGAACATTTTATCTTTCCATGATGATGAAAATGCAGTACATCTTTCTGTTTTTTTCTCACCCTAGACTATGAACTTTTCAGCAACACTGCGTGGGGCTCAAAGCAAGACACATCTTTCCTTCACCCACAGCCTTGCATCTTCAGAGTCACCAAGTCCTGTCGCCATGCAATTTCTGATCCAGTGTAGGTGGAGGGCAGCACTAAACATGCTGCTCGAGGCCTGTCAGCACTATGCCCAAATATGTACTAGCGTATTTTAAATTTGTAGAAAATTAACGCAAAGCTCGGCCTCTCTTCCTGAACTAAACGAATTATCTGTGTCTGAGCGACTGTCGTGTTCTTATAATTTTACGTGTTATAACAACACGTAAGTTACCAGGTAATTTGACAAGTGCTCCACTTATGCCCATTTCACTGAAGAATTAATTTCAAGATTTATGCATTCGTACGAATGTTCCAGGAATAGCATTGGTAATTTTCAAAACACCGTAGTGATAATAATATGATGCCAAGCAATAGTTTTAAACAGTGCAATTGTAACTATAATCCATTCCTGCAGGTAAGTCTAAAAATTCTTTGTGGCATACTTGAAATAATGATTTCCAAGAGGGTTAGAGGAAGATTGCTCCAAGCAGTGAATATTGTACCACAAAGATCATTTACAATTTCAAATTGTTATCTATTTTTGTAAACATTCCTTAAAACCCATCCCCAAATGTTTTCCATTCAGATTACAGCAGGAGAACAGGCGAGAAAACGGAAAATAGGGACATAATTTTCCTATATGAGCCTTGGTCAGGCGAGCGTTTGTGAATTACAGCACTATCCTGTCATGCACAACCAGAAATTTCACTGCTCCTCTCCAAGAAAAGGCACCCAACACCATGATGGAGATTAGGCCATTGTACCATGTAGAAAATATTTCAGGGGGCCATTCATTGTCTTACCAGTAACGTTGGAAGCTATAAGGCCAGTCTAGGTTAATTGTTTTCTCATCAGAGAACAAATCTCTTTTCCACTCTTCATCATCCTATCTCTGGTTCTCCCAGACAAACTCCAAACGGTCTATTTTGTGAAGTGGAAGCAGACCTGGCCATTAGAGATGATTCTTTTTCCCAACCCTTTTCCTTCAGGTGTCGTCTAAAGCGGGAGCCCCACTGACACAAGCGACGCAATGCGATTTTTGCGCGAGACATGGCGCCTGTGAGCGCTGGTGTGTCTTGAAATCTGGGTTGCGTAGGTGGGACATTTCACTACTGGACCCGAAGTTACGTTTTTTGATGCACCAAATTTGTTGCGTCCGCACGTTGCTTGTTGCTTCGATGGAATCCCAGCCTTATGGTCTTGGACTGCAATTGGTGCCAGTGAGTGTATTATTTTGTCTCGAAGATCGTCCCCTAGCTTGATGGACAGCCCTGCAAGTTCGTCACTCGATTGTCAAGATTTGTTTATTTACCACTAGATTTCTCTGTTATATAACGGTCAGAGTCTATCAGGAGGTTGCAAACCTCTACTTTAATTATTTAATTTCAGCTACGATTGCACGCTGTGACAAACAATGCTTATGCACTTCAACGATCTGACCACGTTTCAAGGAAGATAGTTGCCTGCAGTGGGCATAGGGACACTTCTACACATGGAATGGTAACCCCTAATTGAGGTGAAAGACATGAATTTTCCTACATTTAGACTTATGTGCGACTTGGTCTTATATATTTGATCAGCTGGTACGCATCTCAGTTACTCTATATGTATTTAGTTTACTACTGAGAATGATTAGACAAAAAATTGTTTGACTTCTTCATCCTTTATCTTTGCCAATAAATGAACGGTGGTTAGCAAAGTTTTATCGTCTATCTACACAATATAGTATTTTTTAACTTCTTAACTGACCTTAAGCTTACGAGTATGAGTGGAAGTGTACATAATCCTGTGGCGTCTTCTACTAGATAAAGTATTCGTTAGTAGTTCGTTGATTCGTCCGGAAGTTAAAAAAATCGACTCAGGCACCGCGTTATGCAAATCAAAGTTCTGGGACGTTCGGTGCGCCTTCAAAAATCCATCAATAGAAACCGCTTCGTGCATGCTAAATCTCCAAATTGCTTAGAACGCCTCCAAAAATCTGATAACAGTCACAGCTTCGCGCATACTAAAAGTTCTCAGTCGTTTGGAACGCCTCTACAAATTCGTCAGCGGGTATCCCTTTGCACACACCAAATTCCTGAGTCGTTTGCAACGGCTGCAAAAATTCGTCAGTATACAAGCTTGGTACATACCAAAGTTCGGAGGCGGGGCGCCCGGCGTGGCTTGATGCCATTGAGCTAAGCGACGGCCCTGCATTTAGAGACTCTCCGAGCAATTTTACGAGACTTGAAACAATGGCAAGTGTGATATTGCGAGGTCATATTGCATAGCGGGCGCCTCTGAGATCGCTACAACTGTGCAATTGCGCGGGAAAATAAGTCGCAATATATCTCCTGGTC
>LQNS02278080.1:8706126-8726667 GCA_001587735.2 Parhyale hawaiensis
CCTGGATGGGAGGTTGGCAGGCACACCAAAGGCCTTCCTGACCCAGAGTGTCGCCTCATGCCTGCAAATTGGGCAAGTTTGGTGCCGTGACCGGGGCGCCAATTAGAAAGCAATCCTGTGTGAAAGTTATTATTACAGCGAAGTGCCGGTGAAGGTTGCCGTCGTCTCTGGCCCGGCGATGGCCTCATAAAGGTGCAAGAGTCTTGACAGGATTAGCGACTAATGAAACGGAGAATTGCGCCCAAAGACTCCCAAGACGCGGCGCTGCAGTGAACGTTCGCGGCGGATTAGCAATTGATTAATGGCTCTTTGATTCTGCCGCAGATTGCTGTAAGGAGCGCCGTAGAATTCGAATTTCAGCGGCACAGTTGAACAGGTCTGAGCTCAATAGAATGCATGCACAGAGGGTGCTAGTTAATCTTGTCTTCAGTTCATTACAGTTTCTGCAGTTAATATCTAGTAATTTACTCCATCTGAATGCTGTGTCGTCGTTGAATCGCCATTTAGGGTTCACCAGCTTACCTAGAGACCCAGCAGAGCTTCAGGCAGTTCCAGGAATATGCTTGACTTAGTGCTTGGTCGATTGGGCACCAAAATTAAGCTATCAAGGCTTGAGCCTTCAGAAATTTTCAGATAGGAGCATTGACTTTGTTGCTATTTCTAGGAGCAGCGTACTTCCATACAACAGGATGGAAAGTCCAGTTTATTGACTAAAATTGACTTTCTGGAAGTGTTAAGGATAACCAATTAGAGGTCAATGCATTTCTCTCAATTCACCAGGCCGAAGCCTGAACACCTCTGTGAAGCTTCGAAGGCGTAAATTTGGAGTCCAGTGGAACGTGCCCCTGTACTGTGGTGAATACAACTGCTCTTATGTGATATACTTAGGAATCTCTAGCATTTCTACCACGGTGATTTGGATTTGGGTAAATAGGACTATAATGAAATGACACCAGTCATACATACATTTCTTTAGATATGTTCCTTTCGCATTGCGACGATGCTTATAAAATAGTGGTTCCTGTTGGCCCTACCTCCATGCTTTTAATTTGCTTGATTTGTTTTGTGCCTATGATTTGCAAGGGATTATTGAAAAGATAGATAGACATGTTATAATAACGTAGAAAGATTTGAATTATTGGTAGAGTAATCAGTGCTCGTTTCGCATCAGTAGAGTATTTTTTCGTCAATAATTCAATACAGATTACAAACTCTTCGTGTTCTTGCACATATACATCATAAGGTCTGCTGCCAATGAATTAAGCTTCGGTGTTCAAGAACTATATCAAGCTCGAATAGACATTGTTCCTTACTCTACTTTAATATCGTGTCTGAAAACAGAAGCAACTTAGCGCTCCTCGTGGCCATTAAAGATGCCAAAATCATCTGGCGACACCTTCAGCCTAGAGAAAAATTCTTCATCAACGGCAGCTGGAAATGTGTTATAGTTGCTTGACATGCACAGCTACCGTAGGGGCAGTTATCTTGCTCAGAAATGCGAGGTGGGGGGAAGAGAGCGGGTTGCTGAACTTTCCGTCGACGGCCCCACAGCCTTGTTTACCCCTTTGGTTCCAGCTTGCTTATATTCTCAGCACGAACCAGTGCGTGAGGGCTTCCCAGTGGAGGGTGCGGTCCAGCTGTCATCACTTATTATCTTAACTGAATTTCATTTTCAAGTACCGAAAGAGATCATTAGTGATACAAGACGACATTGTTAACTATATTCTAGCCCCTCATTGCTGTAAATATGAGAAGTCTACAGTGTGTTAATCCACTGCGTACTACAAGTGCTGGAAACTGCTGGTAGCTCTTTGACTCTTTTCGCTTTAGAGTAAAGAAATTCCTGGTTTTAAAGTTTTTGTTTACTAGTATTTTTACATCAGAGCATCCAATGCAACTGCTAGGTTGTCTCTTTGAAAACATTTCCTTGTCACACTAACGGAATCTTCAGCATTCGACTGTGCCCTGTGAGTGCAAAGTTACACTGCCGCGATAATATGGAAATGTACCAAGTGTCAACAATCCCGTGTGTAGCAATTCTTGGCCTAAGTGGTTCAGGTTTCATGGAGAGCCAGGGTTTAGATGTCTTATGATGATCAGACAGGTAAGTTGTAGTCTGACAGATTGAAACTAGAAGCTTTCAGAGGAGCGTAAAAGAGAGCAGAAGAAGCGGTGCTTCTAGTATTCATATACAGTAGAAGGAAGGATAATCAAACCCGATAAGAATCTGATACAATTTTAATAATCATTATTTAGGTCAAGTAAAGTCATTATTTTAGACTTAGCCCGAAAATTTATTCTTTTTATAAAATATTTCTCCGTGTCAGGCCTTATCCTTGAGTTTTAGGCGTATGCAGTGAACGAGTGAGATCCAGCTATCACAAGACTTCTGGAACTCGCTCATGGGTGCTGTCATCCGTAATTCTGGGTTACCGGTGCTGCACCGGTGACCCCACTACTTGCAGACAGTATCTCAACCATAACCCAAAAAGCGCTGACGACGGACGATATAGTGACGCGCTCATGCTGACGCACGTCACCACTCACAAACTGCTACTTTAAATATAGTGAAAGGAGCACGAAATCATACAAGGGAGCAATAAATGAACTCCGTAGCCCAAAATCAGTAAATGAGATCACTTGTTCCGAGTTTCAGTCGGCAAATTTTTAATTACCACGGAATTTCATTATAGCTAAGCTTACACCGCTCGTCGATAGATGGAGCACTCATAACCACTTTTCGGGTCACGGTATAACCTTTTTCTTCAGGTTACGGTAGCACGGCTAGGTCGTGATTACAACAGACCTGTAAAGCCGAGTCAGTGAAAAAAGTTCAACAGCTTCGCGTCCGAATCTGCTTCTATCTCCGTTTAAATATCAGAAAATTTCAGTGAGTTATGATTCATTCCTAAATGGATGATACATGCGAAACTTTACTAGTAACTCCTAGTGGTCAAATTGACTTGACATAGTTGTGTTACGAAAACGATTGGCTAACTCTCGTGTGAACCCATCTATATTATTATTATCATTAAAACTTCACGCTGGGGCCACGACGGACAGGTAGTACAACCCAAATGACTCATTTTGCAACACCGAAAAGCCCGAAACGCTGTTGAAGAAAATCAAAAAGAAAGCCATTAACAGCTGCCATTAACCCCCGCAGACCGACACGACCGAAAGCCGATGCCGGCAATGAGCTCAAGCTATCGAAGTGCACGATGCACCAATGCGGTTAGGATGAAACAGAGAAAGTTG
Organism: Parhyale hawaiensis; assembly: GCA_001587735.2. Classification (NCBI taxonomy): domain Eukaryota; kingdom Metazoa; phylum Arthropoda; class Malacostraca; order Amphipoda; family Hyalidae; genus Parhyale; species Parhyale hawaiensis. The sequence goes on from LQNS02278080.1 coordinate 8,709,385, forward strand.
GTATAACACGTGCAAGCATTATTGAATATGCGTCATCTAAATCAAGTACATAATTCACGGCTCGTGTTCTCGGTGCCACAGCAAGAGTTAAATGCCAGGTTGTTTAATTCCGGTCCTTCCTCGTCTTACACCCAAATTTATGACTTAACTTTCCAGCAGTTGCATTATTTAGGCCTAAGTTTTTTTTTTACTTTCAGGTACTCGATCGATTTATTTTTTAATCATAAGTACTTTATGACGTGTACCTTGATGTAAAAGCTTTTAAATTTAACAAATAAAACTGTATAAAACAACTAGAGAGTAAAAATATAAATCGAGACAAGTTAACAAATATGAAATATAATGTCGACTAATGAATAACTTCTCACGTTTCGGGATCATATATCTCCCAACAAAACTGTGATGATGGGAGTTATATGATCCCGAAACGTTAGATTTTAATCATTGGTCGACATTATATTTAAGTGGAGAGTATTGAAACAGCTTTTATAGTATATATATCCTGATACAAGTTGGATCGTGTTCGACCTAAGAAATAAAGTACAGAAATATTTTTTTAATATAGTTAATATCGTGAGTTCCCTGACTGGGTTTCTTCTTTTGATATGCTCAGATTTGTGTTTTACGCAACCTCATTCATGTGCTTTGACCTTACCTTTTGCAGTCTCATTCATGTACTTAGATCTTACTTAATGTAACTTTCTTCTTGTCACAGCAGGGCAACGTAGATTTTGAATATACAGTTATCTTTTTAACTTTTCATCCGCATTTCTCTAACTTCTATCTCTTAGTAACATTTAAGTTCAACTTGCAAATAGTTTCCGTATATTAGTTCGAGCAGTTTGTACAGCATCATGTCATTTTAGTGTTGACTTCCCTGCTGGCGACATGTAACTTACCGTACTGTACTTGCAACATCCTAAATTTACATAGCATAAGTTACTCGCATATTGCCTTCTATGCAATTAGGTACTGAACAATTATTCTTATGTGTCAGAGCCTTTAAACTGATACAGAGTAGTGTACACTCTCCGTTCCTTTTTCTTTCTCTCCATGGCATTTGTGCTGCTCCTTGTACTTCCTTGAATCAGTAGAGCACTCATCCGTTTCTGGCGTCGCCGTTCTCAGGCCGGTGCAAACTGCCAGCAGGGTGGTATTCTGTACAGCGTGGAAATCAATATTCTCAAACGTGCAATTATTAATGCAAGTGATGTTTTTACATGCCTTCATTCCGTACCATACACAACGCAATCAGCCAGGGTTCTTAGTACCCGGGTAGTTAATGCCATTACCCGCGCATGACAATGTACTCTAATCTTACTTTGCGCACGCATTCTCATTCACGTTCTCAGATGCTACTTTGCGCATCCTCATTCATATACTCAGATCTTACGTTGCGCTCCCTCATTAGAAGTTATTTCAACGAGATAGCCCTTAAGCTCTTCACAGCCTCGACTTCCAAGGCCCCGTTTAGAACTAAATTCTAATATTCCAAATCAGGACCAGCAACTTAGACGGCAAGCAAACACTTACCAGCGAGTCCGGCTCAGCCAAACACGACTGATTCCATCTAAATAAGAGGCTTCTGGAGGGTATCTGCCAGCGGCATCGGCAGAGGCTCAGAGCGAGGGAACGTTCCCTGCGGAGCAATGGATTGAATTAGTGATTGATGGATTAATTAATTGACAAATTATACTTGGATTGTCATCGCTTAGCTCTCGGTAAAGTAGTAAACTGTTGCCATAGAAACAATGTACATATATGGTAATGGTGTGGGACTTTCGATTCTACCAAATGCCTGAAATTTTCAGGATGTCTTGGAATTAGACAGGAAAGTGGTGTGTTTGGTATGCAAAATGTTTTGTTTTTTCTCTAGTTCCGTGCGAAAAAAATTGCTGCTAATTCCCCATTGGATGCTAATTTCCGGCCTGCATTTGAAACTTGGCTAGCACTTCAGTTTTTAGATATTCGTACTTGACATTCCCACATGGATAGCAATGTATGAAACGCACGTTGAAAGAATAGCATTGAGGCAATAAAGAAAATGATGATTACTTGAAAATGGGACGAAACAGACCAAAATAGATTTTAGATATGAAATCACACAACAGAAATTATGAAAATATCTATGTGCATTTGGAAGAATATCAGTTAGCAAATGCTTGTTGACAAATGAAGATGCGTTAGGTCCGACGGGGTGTGTTAGATTAGTATAGGTACGTTATAATATGGCATTAAACTTTGGCCCTCTTCAAGTCTAAAAAATCATATTGATTGTCGGTGAACATAAAGGAATAATTTGATTCAACTACTGTCAAAGTGCTGGAATGGTTTCCTGACTGTTATAGTTGTACAACATAAATACAGATCACGGGGAATGTTGCAGTAATAAAGTGTACGAGTATCACTGTCGAAATTTATACGAGTATCATAGTCAAAACCCTGTACAATAAGTTTCAAGGGCGTCAACGCAGCAGTAATCTCGCTTTGACTCCGCTTTGGTCGAAGTGAGGGTTTCATGTCCCTTAAGTATTTCTCTTAAGTATACAGTAGGTGGCCCCCTATTTTGGAAGTTTCTCGAATGATACGATACTGCATGTCCACTATTTAAATTTAGCTTATCACACTTATAATAAGACGGGCACGATGGAGTAAACCTTTATATTGAGCAGAGATGAACAGTTACTGTTGGGTGCGCCATGGTTAATGGTGGAGCATAATGGCTTAACTGTAATTTATAAATCTAACTAATTTAGAGGAAATATGAAGACGTCATAGAACTGGGATACGCTTGGAAATTAACTATTTTTCAACCACCAAAACGCCTGCTGAACTTATGAACTTAGTTTAGGTAGCTTGCTACCTAAATAAACTTGTATTATGGGCAATGAATGTCTATTTTTCTACAAGCTTTAGCATAAATTCACATCACGAAACACCTTCAAGCTATCATTATATAGAATCTCTAAAAAGAAACCGTGTTGGCGTTTTTTGAGCAAGCCATTCAACTCCTCCTCTGACCCAGTGTCCATTACACAGTAATTGCCAGCATATTTCTGACTCATGCATTTGCATCAGCCATGGAAAGAAGCCAAGAACTACTGCCAGTTACACGACCCCGGCAGAGCCTGCATGAATGTTATGGTGTTTGCATAGGCGGAGTAATTACTCTTCATAGGATCAGTTGAGTGTGTCCTATAACCGAGAGACTGCGGTGCTTCTAATCTCTGTAGTTGCTTTACATTTGCATTTAGAATGGAAATGTGCCGGAGAGAATCCTTCCCTTAGCCTCCCTTCTACCCTGTCTCGCTTTCCCCAGAGGCAGGCAGGAGGTGGGCGACAGAGAGAATACATTGTACCTCGAAGCACGACTCTCATTGAGTTAGGGGCTGCGTGCTGCCTGATGGCTATCTAAGGGGCTGTCCAGAAGGAATGTGGGTCGTATTTTTCATTAGAAGTAGCATTTGTTAGTACATAGCAGTCTGTTGGTGGCTGCGGCTGGAATGCGTAGTCTGTGTTGGCGTAGTCAATCGCGGCTTCCTGTTGGCAGAGATGGTGTTGCGTAGTACTTCGCTGTCTGCTGCTAGCTGGAATGGTCTTGCGTAGCACTGTACGTCGCTATACCTGCTGCTGATTGAGACCGTATATGGGGCTGTGATGGTGTTTAGTAGTTCAGAACATCGCTATTTACTGTTGGCTGGAATACTGTTGATGTCTGTAGTTGAGACCGGCACTTGCGTCTGCTGGACTGACTTATTGGCTCAGCTAGCAAGATGTGCGCTGACAGAGATCTGGTAAATCTGTACCATAAGAAAGGGGTGGCTGAACTCTGTGTTTTAAAAGGTGAGGAAAAACGAGAGATATTGGTTGTGTTCCTCTGTCTTCGCCCTCCAGGTCTTTGGGAACATTTTACACATGCTGCGGTTGATACGTGCTCTTTCGCTTCGGAGGCTCTTAAAGTGCAGAGCCCTCCAGTTCAGTCGGCGCTTCCTGCCCCGGCCCATTTTGGCTTGGAATTCGTTACCAAAATCAGCTTTCGATCGTGTAGGCCTGTAGTTGTTAATGGCTCTCTATTGCATTTTCTTTAGCAGCATTTCGGACTTCCCTGTGCTACATACCGGTAATGCTTCATTTGGATTGCGCTACCTGTCCGTGGTGGCCCAAGCGTGAAGTTTTTATAATAATAATGCAAGAGGGAGCGCTGTTGCGGACGTTCGGACGTTTGTAGCACTCAGAAGTAAGGCAAAGCTTATCAATAAGAAGGACTATGCATGTTCGTCGAAGGCTTGTTACTGGGAAGTCTCTGCTGAGGATTGACAAACGGTTCTTGTTATACTCTTATATCTCAATAAGCATCATCTTAGTCCAAGCTATCGGTAAATTGATATATCGCTAACTAAATAAAACCTCAGTAAGAGCTATCAAATAATACATAATAACAATTTTATTGCAACACAATGAAAAAACAGACAGACAATGGTACATTTTTCCTTTACTTTTTATTATTTCTTGTGTCTCAAGCCCATTGACAGCTTTAGCTTATGTACATATTTCATATTTGCACTATCATGCTTCAGTAGCGCAATTCAAATTCAAAGCTACAAAAAATACTGAAGAAAAAACATGAAAAAAACTCACACGACCAGCACATGGGAAGGGCCAATTAGAAGTCTGAAATTGAAATGTGTCAAACATACAGCTTATAGGTCGAATCTTCTCCTCAACAGAAGTTTGAGCTGCTGCAAGTCCGGTGTAGCTAACAGCGCTGCCAATCTAGGGTTATCTCAATTTAGCATAGATATTAGTCAATCAGCTGTACGTTAACCCAACTACAGTGTAGCTCAGAAATTAGTCATCGACACACAGGGATGGTGGCGTATTGGACCTGGTGATGCTGGTGTGCCCGACCTGACGCATGTGTCTATAGGAGCACCTGTTGGTAGGTCCGATCGCTGTCTTGTGTCTGTCACTCTGTAGACTTTTGTTCGGGCTCTAGTATGCTGTACTAGCCGCCGTGTGCAACTCAAGTTCCGCTGTTACTGGGATGTCGTCAGGGGAGAGGCCGTGGCTCTACCTTGGGGAACATATTGTGGGTGCCCTGATATGGTCGGGGATATGGACTGTGGCTTACTTGGCATCATTCATCACCGTGTTCCTAGGGTGCCGATGCGTTGTCGCAGTGGGGACGAGCCGTGGTTCAATGAAGACTGCAGGGCGCCCTATGATGCTAAACAGACCGTCTATCTTGCATGGAGGCTTGGTGGGGCCCGTAGAGAATGACAGGAGTTCAGTGAAGCCCAGCGAGCGGCAAATGCTTGCTACGCAGCGGCGAAACGGCAGTTCCTACTTCGCTGTCGCGAGCAGCTCGCTTCATCTTCTTCTCCGCATGCTTGGTGGAGGACATTAAAGCAGTCTGTATTTGGAGTTGGTAGATTCTGCTATCCCACCGTTGTGCGAGGAGGGCGATGGGAGAGAGAAGGCTGAACTTCTTAAAGCTCACTTTGACTGGAAGCAGGCCAGCCTGGCCAGGGATGGTATCATTCCAGCTGCCTTTAGGTCTAGGGAAGTAAAATCTCTCCTTTCCAGTTAGGATGCCCATGTTAGTGTGAACCCTCTTCGCTTTTTTCCCTTGTTTTTTAAAGAGTTAGCGGGAGTTCTGGCGCCGAAACTCAGTCGTGTCTTTCGGCGTTTAGTGAGGGAGGGCTGTTTTCAACCTCTTGGAGGTGCGCTGACGTGGTACCAATTCTCAAGAGTCCCTCGTCTGCATGGGCTTTTGATTCTCTTTTAATTTCGATAACGCCTGTTACAGAGGTGGGCGGTCCGAACAAATGTTCGCGAACATTTATTCGCGAATTTGTTCGGACCGGCCAAATCCCGGATTTGGGTTCGGAGGTTCGGATTCGGACCGATGTCAAAAAAGATTCAGACTTCCGGGTTCGGAACGTCTTTTTTTCACGAATCCGAACCTCCGAATCTCGAGAAAAATTCTAAAAAAATAAAGACGAACAAACATTGGTTTTCAAGCTTTCCGCTGCATACAGATGTGGTGATGCCTATGATTCTGCAGCAAATAGAGACGCTTATGACCATTAGCATTGTGCTTTACTTTATCACTTCTCTTTACTTCTATTCCAGTTTGGGCGTGTAAGGCCGTGTTCACCCGTTCCTCATCGTAAAGTTCAGTGAAACTGATGGAGGCGGCGCATTGATTTGATAGAAACAATCGCAGCAAACGCGGGAGACTGAAAGATGAAACGTGTCCATTTTTTTTCAACACGTTGCGTTATTCAAGATAAGTAAGCAGAACCTATAAATGATAAATTGATCCTCTATATCGGTTTCAAATCGCAATACAGTTAACAAAAATGTTTTTTGCCGTCATTTTAGCGATCAGAATCACTGTATTACTGCTTAACACAAGAAAGCTAGTTGCGCTGTAAATGTTGCAAGCACACTTACGCCTTCTTTGATATGACGACGAAGCTCATTTCTGCGTGCTAGTATCACTTTTATCGATTTATCAGGCTATAGATATTTGGAAAATAGGCAGTTCGTATCAAACTCAGGCTAAATGATCATGGGATACGATAGTGACTTCAGACTGACGCAAAATGTAAGCAAAAATGTAAAGGAACGAAATCATAACAGAACGCGCGGCGTCATTCATTTGAATGAAAGTTGCTTCTAAGCGTGGACAGCGACAGAAAATGTTAACGAACAGCTCGTGTTCATTTTTGTGATTAAACGCGTTACGATGAGGGATGTGTGAACACGGCCTTAGTGAGTGTGTGTCTCAAATAAACACTGCTTGAAATGTATTCGGCATGCAAGCCTGTTTCACTGTGTGTAGTAATGTGAAACAATGACTAGTAGTAGCTACTGTCTGGGCTACCTTTCTTTGAACTTGGAAATAAACTCGTGGTGTTAACCTTGTTACCTCGTTGCTGTATCTGCAACACACAGACTCGTCATATTGTGACCTCAGCTGGCTGCCAACCAGTCAGAATGCTGGTTAGGACGAGTTCACACGTCCCTTATGGTGACGCGCTTTTTTTTTTTTTTTTTAATCACGAAAATGATCACGAACTGTGCGCCAACTTTTTCTGTCCCTGTCCTCTCGTAGNCATATTGTGACCTCAGCTGGCTGCCAACCAGTCAGAATGCTGGTTAGGACGAGTTCACACGTCCCTTATGGTGACGCGCTTTTTTTTTTTTTTTTTTAATCACGAAAATGATCACGAACTGTGCGCCAACTTTTTCTGTCCCTGTCCTCTCGTAGATGGGACTTTCATTCGAATGAATTACGCCGCGCGTTCAATTATGATCTCGTTTCTTTACATCTCGGTTATATTTTGCCTTGGTTTGAAGTCACATTCGTATTCCAAGATCTTAAAGATGTATTTTGATAGGAACAGCCTATTTTCAAAATCGTTATAGCCTGATAAACCGATGAAAGTGAAATCAGCACGCAACAAGTCGCTTCGTTGTCATATCAAAAATGGCGCCAGTGTTCTTATAACATTTTCTGGTCATCTAGTTTTCTTGTATTTAACGGGAATACAGTGATTCTGATCGTTAAAGTGACGGTAAAAGGCCTTTCTGTAAACTCGTTCATGATTTCAAAACGCTATGAAGGATAATTTTCGTGTTTATAGGGCCTGTTTACTGAACTTAAATGACGCGGCTCGTTCAAAAAAAGAGACGTACCTACTTCATTCTTCAGTATCCCACATTTGCTGCTACTTTTTCTTCCAAATCAACGAGCCCCTTCCATCAGTTTGACTGAACGCGTTACGATGAGGGACGCGGCACGTTGATGCGATAGAAGCAGCCGCAGCAAAAGCGAGAGACTTATAGATGAAGATGTCCCTTTCTAGAATGCTCCGCGTAGTTCAAATTCAGTAAATAAAACCTAGAAATGCTTTATTTATCCTCTATAGCGGTTTCAAATGATGAATAGGCCAATAAAAATGCTTTTTTACCCCCACTTGAACAATCAAAATCACTGTATTTTCGTTTTACCCAAGAAAACTGATTAAGCTGAAAATGTTGTAAGAACACTGACGCCAACTTTGATTTGACAACGAAGCGGATTGCTGCGTGCAGATTTCATTTCCATCAGTTTATTAGGCTATAATTGTTTTTAACCAGGCTCTTCCTTTCAAATTCTGGCAATAAGATCATGGGATACGAATGTCATTCAAACCGGCAGGATACATAAGCTAAGCAAAAATGTAAGGAAACGATATCATAAGTGAACGTGTGGCGTTATTTATTTGAATGAAGGTCGCTTCCTCGTGTGGACAGTGACAGAAAAAGTTGACGCACTGCTCGTGTTCATTTTCGTGATTGGACACGTGACGTTGAAGTACGTTGCTCTAATTTTAATTGGAAACCTTTAAATTTAGATCCGTAATGAGTAAAATTTAGGTTTGGAATTGTTCGGAAGGTGTTGGAATTAAGGTACGCTTTGCTATCATGTAAAGATTCGGAGGTTCGTTTACAAATATTCGGAATAAATGTTCGCACCGAAATTTTGCAAAATTGGGTACGTTAATCGGAGGTTTGAAACCCCAAACCGGCGAAGGTTCGGATTCGGAACCCAAAAAAAGGTTTGCGTGCCGACCTCTTGTCTCCAAAGTCTTTGAAAGACTACTAGCGCGCAAACTTGGGCTGTTCCTTAAGGATGGCGTGCTGCCAAGCAGGCAGTATGCCTATCGTAAGGGTGTCAGTGCTTGCGAAGCCCTCCTTGACATACTGTGCGCAGGTCAAAATGCACTTGAGGCCGGTCTGGAACTGTGTCCTGTCCAGATAGACTTCAGTGCAGTGTTCGATAAGGTATCCCACCGAGCATTATTCGTAAACTCGAACTTGTTGGTGTTGGTGGCTGTTTTTTTCGCATAATCAATGATTTCGTAATAAATAGCGAGTAGAAAGTTTTCTTGAACGGATATTGCAGTGCAGTTACCCGAGTGGTAACGGGTGTTCCTTAGGGGAGCGTGTTGGGACCTCTGCTGTACCTTTTATATAGTGCAGAACTGGGCTCCATTGTCGCCAACCCCTTGATCAGTTATGCTGATGACTCCAACCTTAATGGCATTGGTGCCGACGCTTGCCACCAGGCCAATAATTTTTGCTTCCATCAACAAGGACTTGCAGTTAATATCTGCATAGTGTCTCTCTTGGGATATGAAAGTTGATCCTTCCAAGACGAGGTCCATTGTTATCTCAAGATCGTGAACAATGCCCCTGCTTTTACAACTCTCACTCTTGATGGTATAGTGGTTAATGAGTTTCAGAGTTTGCAGGTCTTGGGAGTTACTATTGATGGGAATTTGACATTTGAGCCCCACATTCGAAATATTTCTACTTCTGTTTCTCAAACGCTGGGTATTGTGAGGACGGCATCGAAGGTTTTTGCGCACCGTAACCTTGTGCGTAAGTGTTGCTGGAGCTTCCTTTTACCTTTCCTAGAATATTGTTTTCTTGTGTGGGCCCGGCTGCTGCATCCCACCTGCGGCTCCTTGACAGAGTAGTGTCTCGCTCTTCTGATTTGTGCGTTGGGCGTTTTAATTGTAATCTTGAACACCGGCGCAGGGTTGCTTCGTTGCCATGTTCTACACAATTTTGTCATAACGATAAGCACCCTCTTTGGCTCTCGGTGCCAGGTCCCCCATGTGCCTCAGCGGCGCACTCACGGAGCTCTTGCGCTTCAAGAGTTCACTGTTCAGCTGCCCCGGATATGCACTACCCAGCACCAGCGGTCATTTATGTATCGTTGTGGTCAGCTATGGAACGAACTGGACGGCTCAGTGTTTGTTGATGGGTATTTGGATGGTTTTAAGCACAGAATCAATCGTTTCCTCTCCCGTGAATGATTCTCAAATGCCCCTTCTTGTTCATTTCTTTGCCACGTAGTTTCTTCTTCTGTTTCGAGCGTTGGGTGGCGAAGGGACCTTTTGTTTTTGGGCCCTTGCCTTTTACCCTCGCGGCTTCTCGTGTGAACAACCTTGCGTCCACAATAGGGAACAGTTCGCGTCACACAGCTGTTATTAAGTAATACACAGAAAAGAATTTAAATCCATTTATTTTGTAAAGTAATTATTAGACACACAAATAGCCTCAATGAAGGCTTCAACGAAAGCAAACATTAAAGCTTTGCAATTTTCTAAACGCACAGTAATTGGCTAAGGTTAACTTCAAGTAGGTGTGCAAAGTAGAGCAATATGCAGTGCGTAAATATCTAAAAAGAGTAAATTTGCTAAGGTTTGAGAAGCTGAAAGCAAAGAACTTTTGAATTTTTAGAATAGGCTTCGAAGTTAGCGATCAATAAACTTTAGAACTAGGTAACATATACATAAAAGTTAATTAAGTGATTTGATGGATTGGTGGGTTGCGAATAGAGTAATCAACTAAGCAGTTACAAACGTAGACTTGCAGTTACAAATTTTGACTCGCAGGAACAGTTTAAGATTCGCTGGTACAGTATCAGAGTCGCTGGTACAGCTTCAGAGTCGTTGGTACAGTTTCAGATTTGAAGGTACAGTTTCAGAGCTAATGTAACTGAGGTTTGCCCAAGGTGTACATGGAGCAGCATCGGGGGCGACACACTTCAAGCTGAAGCGTAAAGAACGTGGTAACGAAACCAACACTCCGACCTCAGGGAGGTCAATCGAACGCTGTCTCCAGTAGGCAGGGTCACATAAGGGCACCTCTCAACTCGGCAAACGAAGAAAAAGCACCAGGGCTGCACATACAACTGCGGGTAAATCGTTTGATGGAGGTAAATAAGGAGGCAAAAGAGTAATTTCGAACTGAGCCTCGAGGTACTTTTAGAGGCTGAAGGCCAGATAAGAATTAGAAAGTTGATTGAGAAAAATTGTCAGAGTAAATTGACTACGAACACTTAGGAAACATGACGGTAATTTAGAGATCGGTTTTACAGTAATATACAATCGTCAGGGTCAGCGGATTAGGCTGAGATAAGAATGAATTAGTAGACCTTCGAGCAAATAACCCGCTCAGGGTCCCCACACCTCTCACGCAGCACCTCCCTCTCCTCTGCCTGATGCAACCCACCTCAGGCGGCGACTAAGCAGGCACAACTTCAGGAAAAGCAAGAGATGGGAAGCAGGCACGAGCGGGAGCCTCTAGCGAAGGAGGGGAAACGACAGCAGCAGCCAGCAGAAAAATACTGCAACATACAAGGCAGCTTCGATCGGGCTAAACGTAAGGGGACAAATTTTGCTTAAGTATCTCTAGGGTATAGTAAAAATTGACAATGAAAGCTCTTTTTAATTTAAGATTTGATATATTTTGACACCCACGCACCTGAAGTTCCAAGTGCGGCTTGAGTGGGACTAAACCCAATTAGCATTGGTATAGAGAAGAGTCACGGAACAGCTTCTAGAGAGTTAAGAAAGAAGTTGAGCGACAGCGTAAAGCCATCTAGAGTTAATGATAAGTAATTTGAGCAGGAATTCTCCACTTAATAGCCTACAATTAACAAGCTGATTGTAGTTAGGAGAACTCCAAGTTTGATCGAAGCTGCCCCAGGTTAATTCGAAAGATAAAGAATTGGCAAAAGTAAGGCGGAAAGACGGTCTCAACTTGATAGTAAAATTAAATAAAAGTAAGTGCTAGATTAAAGGGTAGGAGGAACGTCACCACTACTGCGAAGTAAGACAAGGTCACCACACAGGAGCGCTGCAGAGAAACCGAGCGCACTGGTCCACTCTCTCCTCCCGTCAGAGTCTCAAGGACGTCCGACCTCGACGGCTTACTGATGGTATCTGTATCGTGGAATAACATCGAGCCGTGTGTTGAGAAGCATTGAATAGAACTGACCGATTGGGAGCGCTAGTTAAGTGGATCTGACTGATTGGTGAGAAGAACCGAGTAGAACTGAAGCTTGATAAGAACTGTATAGAACTGACACGTGTAGGCGACCTGCGGCAGGCGTCACGTCGTCTGCAACGAGAATACAGCTTAAGAAAAGAGGTACACATGAGGATTTAAGTAGATCGGAAAAATTATTCGGCCTCGAAATGCCGAATATTTTATACTCGCTCGTTTTTAAGAATAATAATATTATTAATAATAATGCTGTACGTTAATTATTCTTCTACAGTGTATTGCATAAAAAATAGACATCAAACTGGACGTTAACCCAGTAACAGCGTGTCTTAAAAAATACTCATCGAGTTGTTCTATAATATCAGCAGTTCAATAACGTCGAAAGAGATGGGATTTACAGGAAGTTACGAATTATTTCTTAGGCAATACGAAAAACCACCGTACGTCCTGCCTATCTAGGTATCCGCATTTCTAAGGTAACATCACAACCGCTTTCTTAACAGTAGGAGTTAAAATGTTAATTATTTGATACAATTTATTGCCATATCCGTGCGTTCAGAGAAATGAAAACAAAATAAGAAGCTGAGATTGCGCGGCACTCTGTGACATCGCCCGTATTTCTTCAGATACATCGTGACGGCATCTGTTCGAGACAGCCACACACAGCGCCGGCATTGCTGTGTCTACGCCACAAAAGAAGCCACATCAGCCTAAGGAAATCGAAAGTCCGCATGTCTGTCGTCATCCAAAACCAGAGACATTTCTTCGATCTCTGTCCAAAAAGTGTTTTTCTTGTGGCAGTGGGCGTATAGAATGACATCTAACCGAAGAATGCTGAGCTTTTAAGGTGCAAGCAAATCTTGAAAATATCTGTACCAAGGAATAGTAAGAGCCGGCATTGTCTTGGGGAGCGTTAACTGGAATAGTCTAACAAACTCTGGTGGAGTCAACGAGCTTACAAAACTGCTCTCCAAAGCTGAATATTATGCAACGGGAATTGTTGCAGCGGACACACATTGCCCATAATGAAGGAATATTGACACCAAGCCGGTGTTCTCTGTGTCTGCCGCTCTCTGTTGATACAGATAGCTCAAGTTGAAAACTAGTTTTTTTTTTGTGCACGATGGGAAATTTTTAACCCGTCTAGGTGACAAAGTTTGCAATTAAATTATCTGGCGTCCTTATTGCACTTCAATAATCGATTATTATCCGCTGGTGCAACACATGAATGGGCTTAACATTTAAGCCACCACCACACCAATGCAACGAGCAACGTCCGACGCAATAAATTTGTTGCTTCAGGCCTGTTTGCTGCGCTGTTGTCGCGGTGGACTTACTTGCATGCCCCCACCAACGCAATGCAGGTCGTGCGACACACCGTGCATGGCTGTCGGTCACGGGCAGCATGTCTTTCTCAAAAATCCCAGTCCCCAGGCCCAGACCCAATTCTTGGACTGGGGTAGCTTGGCCTAAGTTGTAGTAACAAAATTTTACTAGCGCATCAGAGACACAATCTCTATATCGCGCCGAACTATTCCAGTGGTTTAACACAGGCTCGTGCGCCACTTGGGTGCGAAGTACGTCTTGTTTCAAATTATCAATGATTTTTGTCTCAGCCTTTCTACCTATGGGTCTCAGACTCTAAGTTGCCAGGGCGCTACTGACAGGAAAAAGGCGCAAGTTGTGCAGCTCCAACCCACGAGCACGTCTGAATGCTTTTGCTCAGCTGCGTCGCGCAGCAGAAGGAAACGAAATACAAGAAGTTAGAAGTTGAGCGGGAATAGGTCGGTCACCTCGATAGCAGCCCACCTCCCGATACAGAAGGAGAAGTACTGAAAGCCTACCTCACTTTGCATAACTAACCTCGTCAGCAGGAACTGCGGCAAGCTGCAAAATCGCTACGGAGAAGGCACTGGGAACCCTTGTGTAGCTTTGGCTTTATAGAGCAATATCTTTAAGGTTGCATGATTCATTTGCTAAAACAAATCTCTGAAATATTGACATTCAATGTAACTGCAACACTTAGAAGACATAAGGTTACATTCCATGTTTAGGGTAAATACTATTGTACACAAATATTATGCAGTTCTGCAGAAGCGCTTTTGTGGCAGAAAGTTCATAAACTGTTCATTTAGGTTCCACACTGTTAATGTTGACCTTAATTAGCCTTCTTATTATACCCTGGGGTACTTCACTGTATGTAAACTGTGAGCACATGGGTGACTAGCTCATTAGAGCATACCCTTCAAGCACAAAGTCTAATGATTTATTTCTCGATATTTTAGACAAGATCATATTAGATAGTGGAACAATAGATGGATCAACAGGACCATTCCACTCAGAGCATCCGGGGTTACTCTCCGGCCCTCGATGAACTATAGCCATTGCATCAGAATCATAAAGATACCTGAGAATGAAGAGAAGATGAAGAGTGTTAACTCAGCCAAACAGTTGATCGTGCAATCACAGCCATTTGCTAACGATTCGCGGAGCTCGGGGACGTTATGTCAGCTGGGGCATGAAAGAATTGAGGATTGCAGCTCCGTTGAATCTTTGGCCGTTACGAGTTAGGGATTTCTGTTGAAGGAGTCTGTAACCGGGGATGATGTTACTCCAAATGTTTGGGAGACGATTTTTAGACGCATTGACTGGTCGACTGGCCGACTCACCGACAACTTCGGGATGACTCTATTCCAAGTGTTCACTATGAAGTAAGGGAAGAACTGCTGGCTGAGAGTGGTTCTTCGATCTTTGTGCTCGAGTTTCTGGCCGTTTTTCGCAGCCGATCATTAACGTCTCAGTCGAGAAGTTCCGTTGTCGGTTGGTAAGTAAAGCCATTCATGCATTTGAAAGTTTCAATCAGCTGCTCCTGAGTCGTCGTTAAGTTCCCGTAGGCGACAGTTGTATAACTGGTTTCGCAGCTGAGGTATCAATTTTGTTACTCTATTTTATTGTTATCTTTGCATCTTTGCAGCGACTAGAATTAAACAGTATATTGTACAAGAGAATGATTTTGTCCGTGGATTTGTACTCGAAATTCCTGGTAATGAATTGCAGTACTCTGCTTGCTACTTCCACACTCGTGTCAACTTGTTGGCTGTGTTGTAGATCGTTAGTGACGGTTATTCCTAGGCCACGTTTTCGGTTGAACGTGATCATTCGTATCCCGTTCATTTGCAATTGGGCTGAAGGGTTTTCAGGCTCCACCCCAACGTGCATGACTGAAGATTTGTCGATAGCACATCTGCAAGATGTGGACCATGCTATAAGGCGGTCGAGGTCTGGCTGTACTTGAAATCTCTATTTCCGGCAGGATGCCGTAGTTTAGCGTTATCTACAAATTTTCTGGTTTTACATCGGATATCAACATCTAGATCATTGGTTTAAATTATGAACAGAATAGACAAAGCACGCTACCTTGTGGAACCTCAGATGAGATCGGCATCCAGTCGCTCGTCTCTCCTTGCAGCTGTACTCGCTGCTACCGACCAGTGAGCTAAGCTCGGATCCAGTGTGAATAGTCTCCCCAGATACCATGGGTTTCTAACTTTTTTATTAACTGTTAATGTGGGACTTTATCAAATGCGTTCTGAAGGCTAGTTAAACGAGGTCCACGCTTTTTTTTTTTACTTCCGTAACATTCAAGGAGAAGTCTAGAAAGTTAATTAGGCAGCTTCTTCTATCTCAGAAGACGTGTTGGGTGTCGGATGTGATGCTCCGTCAGGTGGTCAGTGATGTGCTTCTTCAGGAGGCGTTCGATGGATTTGCAGACGACTGAGGTAAGACTGACTGGTCGATAGTCATTGGAACGTTTCTCATGCCTCTTTTATGTATAGGGATCATGGTAGCAAGTCTCCAATCTTCTGGAACTTTCCCGTGATCAGAGACCGACTGAATATTTCGAGTAGCGACGCTGTGATGACGGTGTCATTTCCTGCATATACGAGGGGAAAAGTTTTCTGGGTCAGTGGATTTGGTGGGTGGGTGGGTCAGTTCTTGAAGGATCTCAAGATCCGTGAATGCACATGCGTCTATGGGAGCAACTGGCATCGGTACTGGTTCAGGAATATTCGTAACGCCATTTAGATAATGAAGAAACAATGGAATATAGCTATTTATCAACGTACAAGTTACTTGTGACGTCACAAACTTATAAACACCTGAGGCGATTCTTTGTGGCGAAGTTATGTGCGTGAATACAACCACAAGTTGCAGAAACGACCAAATTCATGTCTACGTGACGACCAAAAACGTGGTTGTCGCACGGAGACTCGTTTTTGTTTATGTTTACGACCACAACTCGCNGAGACGATAAATGCCTTTGAAATTGTTTTGTGCATTGGAGATTTAGTGGACTTAAGATGTCCTCAGGATAAGGCCATTTAAGCAGTTTAAGGAAGAAATTTCTCTTTAGCGTTGCTGGCGTTTTGTGCATCCCGGCCCAGGATTGGATTGGATTCCTCGCTTCGAAGCTTGCTCGTTCGAAGTTGCCAGATGTTCAAGAAATTTTTTCCGCCAGCTGAGCGCTTGGGTAAACAATACTAAAAGTATTATTTTAAGCTATACTTTTGTAGAAATACTTAGAGAATGTAAATTTTATGTAAAATGGACCAAATTTTCACTCGTTATGTTTCCTCGTCGATGTTTAGTTTCTGCAGCGGTTCCTTTAGCCTACTGCAGTTAAGGATGGTCCTAGCACCCGTAACTTAAGTACAAAATAAAGGAAAATCTCTGTTGGCGGGAAAACGAAAATCGTTTGTGAATGTGCCCGGAGCGCACAAAGTGTACTTTTCTGAAGTTAAGGAAAAATCTGTGAGTTAAATACACTTAGTGTAGTTTCGTGCATCCCGGCCCTGATTTGTAGAAGAAGATAGCGAAAGTGGGAACCTTATTCCTTTATTTATCCCAATGCACTTCTTGCTTGAAACAGTTCTTAGCATCGAAATAATGGAGTTATTCTGAGCTTCTCTTAGCGCGATTATGGAATATGATTTTTATCACTTTTTTCCGTACATCGAAACATATTTTTGTTTGCGTCATTGAAAACTGAAAGCTGGAAAGAAAGCCCGGTTGCAGATGATGGCAACAGTATATTTCGATGCAGTTCTTTCTTCTGCAACGTTGTAGCTCATTCAGCGCAGATACATACAGCTTCTCTGAACACTCTGTTGCATCGTGATTCGTACTATCTTCAGAGGTTTCCTTCATCCAAACTTTAGCTGGCCTGAGTTTACGCTGATGCTCTTATTAGCTGCATGACAGCGAAGCAAGGGGCACGATATTCTTCAGTCTGAGGCGATTCTTTGTGGCGAAGTTATGTGCGTGAATACAACCACAAGTTGCAGAAACGACCAAATTCATGTCTACGTGACGACCAAAAACGTGGTTGTCGCACGGAGACTCGTTTTTGTTTATGTTTACGACCAC
>LQNS02278080.1:8740927-8766949 GCA_001587735.2 Parhyale hawaiensis
CACCATCCAGCATGAGTGCAGGAAAAGGAGGTCCCACTGTACGCGACCTGGACACGAGCATGGCCTTAGTCTTGCCCGCATTTAGCCTCATCCCCCACCTAGAACACCAAGAATCATCAGTTCGGTCGGTGCTTCGTACCATGGTCTGTTGGCGTATGGAATTCTTTGCCAACATCGGTTTTCTGTCGTGTCGGCCAACAAGCGTTTAGGAGAGCTGTTAATGGCTTTTCTTTTATTTTCTTTAGCAGTGTTTTGCAAAGTGCTTCATTTGGATTGTTCTACTTGTCCTTGATGGCCCGTGCGGGACGTTTTAACAACTAGAGGAGGGCCCGTGACCTGTTGGGTCCTCATGACAATCGACTTTGCTTTCGCAAAAAGCAGGTGTTGTTTAGCTGGGCATAGACCACCCGCTAGTGGGCCGTCTTATCCTGCCCGTCAAGGAGCTGCCCGTAAGCTCACCATCAAGAGATTTTTTGCATCTCTAACGGATATTTAAAACTTAGTCTGTGAGCAAAGTTATGTGTTACGTATTTCATGCGTATTTCCATCGCACCGTTGAATTTATCTTGCCTGTTCTTGAAGCCGAGCTCAGTTTAACTTCCGTATCACAGGTATAATCGAATTAAATCTTCATCCCTCGGATTTACTCCCGTCTAAAAGCGAAGAAGCTGTGTCAAACAAGACACAAGCAAGCAAGTAAAGTTAACAGTTAGTATAATACTAGACGGCCCGTGACCCGTGGATCTTCATCACGATCGTCTTTGATGTCGCAAAAGAGCCGGGGCTATTTAGCCTTGCGTACCCCACCCGCAAAATTCCTGGACTGGCAGCTGAATTCGGAACAACTAATTTCGAAACCCCTATGAGAGACGCCAGTGTTGAACAATGCTCCCACATTCTGAAGACGAGCATCCTGAGAGCAACTGAACGATACATCCCAAATAAACGAGTTCGTATCAGTAATGATCCCCTCTGAATGAATCGGACCGTCAAACGCTGCATTGCAAGGTGACATGAGCGTTAGTAGTGTATAATGTAGCGAGATAGTACTTTTTGAGGGTAGGTTCCCCTCGCGCCTCCGGGTCACCGCGCCGTCCTTTCCGGTTTTCCAGACCCCGCCCACTTCCGAGTTGCACCCCCTAGACCCCCTCTAAGCCGGTAGTGCATTGACCGTTATAAACCGGATGCTCACGCGCGAGGGGAGTCGCGAGGGTAGGTTACCCTCAAAAAGTACTATCTCGCTACATACACACTACTAGCGTTACAAAACCTGGAAGCGTAATCCAACAGAGGAGAACAGGTCTAGTCTCAAAAGGGCATGTCGGAAGGCAATGAAAATAGTCAGGACCACAAAAAGGGAAAAAGAAGTCCCCGTAGCCGCTATGGCAAACCGCAATCCAAAAGCATTCTATAAATATGTAAATGAAAGACCACTCGAAAAAGAATCCACAGGCCCGCTCATAAACCTGACGGTAAAATCACAAATAACCCGAGAGACAAAGCCAAAACCTGAATGACTATTTCACCTCTGTATTTACTATATCCATGAACCAATATCGATGCAAGTTGCTAACATAAACACGCAGGTTTTCATGGAGATCGAGATTCTTCAAGAACTGGCCCACCAAACTCTGCACAAATCCACTGGCCCAGATAATCTTACTCCTCGTGTACTACCAGAAATGGCTCAAGTCATCCTGCTCGAAATATTCAATCGGTCCTTAAGAACGGGAGAAGTTGCAGAGGATTGGAAACTATCTAATGGGTTCCCGATACACAAGATGGGGATAAATAGAGCCCCAACAACTATTAACCAATCAGTCTTACATCGGTCGCCAGTAAAACCATCGAACGCCTCATAAAAAAGTGCGTCACTGATCAGCTCATATCTGACTCCCAGCATGGTTTCCGAAATGGAAGAAGCAGCTTAGTGAACCTATTAGACTTTCTCAAATGTTCCAGATATTAAAGATGATGAAAATGGTGTAGACCTCGTGTATCTAGACTTACAAAAGGCTTTCAACAAAGTCCCCCATCAACGGTTACTGAAAAAATTGGAAACCCATGGCATCCAGGAAGATTATTTCCGATGGATCAGGGCATTGATTACGGGTCGGCAACAGCAAGTCAAGCTTGAAAGAGAGACGAGTTCCTGGACCCAGGTATCATCAGGGGTTCTACAAGGTAGCATGCTTGGCCCACTTCTGTTCTCAATTTACATCAACGATCTCGATCTTAACGATCTTAAGTAAGCTATGTCATCCTGCCACGAAACAAGCAGTGCTCCAACAAGACCTTGACCATCTCATGGAATAGAGCACAACGTTGCAGACGAGCTTTAATGTCTGCAAATGCTCAGTAATACACATAGGGCTGGTGAACCCTTCAACCCACGGGACGGTATTTGCAGCTCTCACCCAACAACATGACTTTTACACTATTACAAACAAACTACTACACAGTCAGCAAGTTGATAAGGGTATGAAAATGTCAAGCAGAGAACTGGGATTCATCACCAGAAATTTTGACTACAAGTCCTAGGACATCATCATTCCCTTGTAGAAGGCATTAGTGCGGCCACACTTAGAATTTGCTGTCGAATTCTGGTCGCCTAATCTGGGTAAAGATATTAATAACATGGAAAGAGTCCAACGCAGAGCAACGAAATTTATACCTCAGTAGCGAAATAAGCCGTATGAATGCCGCCTAAAAGAACTGGGTCTGATCGCTCTCGAGCAAAGGCGACTCAGGGGACACAATAGAAACATTCAAGTATTTAGGTGGCTTCAGCGACATACCGGTACAACGGGAATTTTTTAAAGAAACCTCAATGTTCGCTTGCAAAACAACAGTCAAAAACTCCAGCATAAAGCTCGAGAAACGACCTTAGGTCAGCAGCTCTTTCCGTATTTCAAAGTAAGCATTTGGAATAGACTCCCCTCCGACGTTGTTAGTGTGGAGTCACTCAACGCGTTTGAAAATCGTCTTGATATGCATTGGGAGAGACGTTTTCCACAGCTAAGAACTCCTCCTCCAGGAGTTGCAAGCTCTTAACGGCCAAAGTTTCTTAGGCCACCTTAATCCGTCTTCTTCTCTACCGCGCCAACTACACTGCCAGACATCTCTAAGCTCAGCATAGCAGCGGCTCTCGATCGTGCTTGCGTGCATTCATGATCGTCTCTTTGGTGGGATTCTTCCCTTTTTTTTGTCTCTCTTCTTCTTTTTTTCCCCAGTCCTGTATATCCTACTAACATAATGGCAATAGCTTATAGAGCGCCGGGGCATAGGTTCCGGTGTCTCTTTGGGAATGAGCTATTGGTTCTTTTACTGCCGCCTATCTAATCTAATTTAATCTTTTCGACCGCCCTCTCCTACCCGACAAGGAACTGCCTGTAAGGTTCACTATCAACTGATTCTTTTTTTTTTTGTTTCTCAAACGAATATTCAATACCCAGGCTGTAAGCAAAGTCAATTTATATGTTACGATTTCAGTTGTATTTCCCATGGCACCGTTGAATATATCATGCCTATTTTTGAGGCTGAGCTCCAGTTCATTTACTACTGTCTGTAATAAATGCACTGGGGCTGAGCTCAGTTGAACTTCCGTATCACAGATACAATTGAAGTAAATCTTCATCCCTCGAATTTCATCCCGTCTAAAAGCGAGAAAGCTGTGTCAAACAAGACACAAGTAAACGTGATAAGTAAACAAGCAAACAACGTTTATAGATTTTTAGTGTAATATACTCACTCATTCGTCGTTTGGAGATACAGTATAGTTAAATTCAGTAGCATAGATACCGTAGCATGCACGACTTGCGAGACCCCCATCGTCACGTCACGTTGCTCCTATGAATGTCTCGTGAGGCCCTGGCATAAATTACTGTGACAGCATGTCAGCTAAATGAAGTTTTTACTATAAATCGTTACATTTTCATTGAACTGGTTATACATAGTAATGAGGAAAAAGCTTTTAATCAAATGAGAACATGAAATTCTTGAATAGAGACTATAGTGGCGACCGAGTTTGGGTCTCCATATGACGTCACAGCCGGCTATCAAGTTGAGGGGACAAAGTCGGAGATGCGCTTGGGACTACCTTAACGTTGTAATATCATGCCTATATATATATGACAAAGCATGCCGTTCATGGTATATATGGTATTCAACGCTGTGAATATAATAAGCGTACAGTTGGTCTAAAACTGACTACCTGCACGAAATAATTCTAGGACTTTCGTTCATGATTGTCGGATTGATTTCAAAATGCATTTAGGCTGCATCATATACATTATACACTTAATCGCTAAGCATCGTAGTTAGTCACTAAACACTCAGAAAATATGCTTTTCTACTTCTTTTATGGAGCATCTTTCACTTTCAAAAAGAAAGATTTGTTAGCCAGAGAGTCTCACCTTTCAGAGGAATCGCCATCTGCAAAAAAATAAATAATTGAAATGACTTTAGTTAGTTAGGGCAGATATTAATAGTACTTCCCAAAATAGTTAGAGGTTAGACTGGATCGCGTCCGCAAACATTTTACTTGAATTCATATGAAGCGGGTTTATTTCTTAGGAAAATAGATTTTACAAAATAGATATTTTCAAGGCAATATTTATGCTGAAAAAAGCCGTGTAATATAACGCTGTATAAAAGTTATCTTTGTTTAAGTCCTACTTTCATAAATTTTCAAACCTAAAAAGAACAATAAAACTAGAGCACTCTGAGAGCGCATACCTCTGCCAAGCGAGGCAACGGTAACAAAAATTTTAAATTGGCTCTGAAACCCTAATTTTCTTTGTACAAACTCCAAAATCTGACCATTTGCCACTTTTGATAGTAATAACTGCTTGTGCAGTTTTCTTGAGGATCCATTCATAACTTTTTGAGTTATACTGCTAACAAACGTTATGACAAACATGAGTCAAACATACTAACGAACAAACCGATCTGCACCAAAATTTATGTCTTTTGATATGTCTTTTGATATTACAAACAATTCGTATAAGTTTCATAAAGATTCCTTCATTTTTTTAGTTATTCTGCTAACAAGCATAAAATTAAAAGCGGTAACAAACGAACGAACGGATCATTACCAAGATTTGGTCATCTACTCTTTGTTATATACCTCACAACTCATGATAATTTTATAAAAATTCATCCATAGCTTTTTGGATTATGACATTGAGAAAATGAGGAAGACAAAGAAACAAACGTATGGACATATCTTCACCAAAAGTTAATCATCTGTTCCTCCAAACATACCTAACAATCCCTGTAAATTTCGCCCAAATTGGTTCAAAACTTTTTGAGTTGTCTTGGTGACAGACAAACACGACGAAAACATAACCTCCTTGACTGAGGTAATAACGACAAAATTGGGTTGCTAGAAGTGTGCTATACTTTGGTTTATATGCAACTACATAAGAAAGCATTCCACACCAAAAGATACACTCATTATTCTATCACAAAATTTTTTGAGTCTATATCCTCCACAAACTTGTAGATGCGGAAAATATTTTTCCCTAAAGCTTAATTGCGAATACGCTACTATATGAAAGCAAAAATAAGACTTTGATGGATGATAAACATGTGTTTTTGGACTATACATTGTTTTTAAAGACGTTGAAAATAAGTAGAGCTGCTTACGGGTTTAATTTTCTCTCCAATGCGTAACTTTTAAAGCGTCAAAAAACGGGAGATGACGCAAGCATTGGAAAAATGGCGTTTAGGAGCTTTACGCAACGATAATCTTTCTGTACTGAAGTAAAATATTTGCATTGCTCACACAACCTGCAGCTTTATGTTTGCTTTGTTAATGTAATACTGCCACTCCAAGTTTAATCCCAAACTGTATGATAGTGAAGGAAGTACAATGGGCAATGATGCATCATGCCGTTAAACTACAAATAGTGATTTACTAATCGTAAAAGAAGCCCCTACTATGGTTTTCATTGGTCGTGTTACACAATTTTTTGCTAATAATTGTTAGACGAATTGTCGGATCACTATGGTATTTCAACACAAAGTCTATTACACCCCTACCTAATTTATGACCCACATAGCATATTGCTTTATGTGTTACCAGAGGAGTTTACTCGTGTATATTAAGCCTATATTAAGCTGAAGCCTGGAAGTCGCTCCAACACATTCGAACTACGCCAAACTTGGGGCGTGTTGCAATCAGGCCTTCGGTGTCACTTGTGCTACACTGGCCTCCAATGCGACACAGGCTGGGTAACACCGATCGAGTGACACCGACGACAACCTTCCTAAATCTTAGGGTCATGTTATGGGTAACACTGCCTTTGTTTACGAACATTAAATATGATTGTAGAAAATTAGCATTACAAAATGTATGACAGCCATATATTGCTTGAATTTCCAGACGGTGGACAGGAAGATGTCATAAAAAATTATTTTGCTGAGAAAAAATTTCAAGAAAAAGTTAAAAAAAAATTAATGACGCCGCCAAAAGCGTAGTTTTAACTAATGAAGTTGAATGTTGCGCAAAATGATCGTACAGTCTGTAGCATCCGTAAAATAATTTGTCCAATAATGTTGCACAAATTATTTGTATGTTTCAGGAGGGACTTAAAATGCAGTTAAAATAAGGCTCCGCCATATATGTATCTGTTTTAGCTCACCAAAAATTCCGCAACTCTTTGTTGAGGCTCTCAGATCGCAAGTAGTATTCACTGCTACACGAGTAACATTGTGGAGGTAACACCGCCGTCTGACTGCAACACGCCCCAAAATTTTACGTTTATGAGCTAGGTAACACCGTACCACTGCCTTTGTTTACTACCATTGACTTTGATTCTAACAAAAATTGGCATTAAAAAATGCATGACTGCCATATATTGCTTGAGTTCCCACATTTGAAGCACTTTTGCGCATTTTTGCAACGTTTTGCCCTAAAATACAGCCATAATAAGGCTCCACCAGAAGTGTTTAGGAACGTGTTTTCTGCAAATTCCGTAACACTTCTTAGGAGCGCTGAGATCGCACCTCGCATTCACCACGCTACACTGGGTGACACCGGGTAATACTGTGAGAGTAACACCGGAGTCTGATTACAACAAGCCTCAGGCAGAAAACGAGCTATTCAAAGAAAACGGGTTTCCCATTTTCTTTGAACAATTGGGCGTAGTTCGAATGTGTTGAAGCAACTTCCTGGCTTCAGCTTAATATAGGCCTAATATAACCACATAGACATATATGCTATGAGGGCCATAAATTAGGTAGATGTGTGATAGGCTTTGTGTTGGAATATCATAGTGATCCGACAATTCGTTTAAGAATTATTAGCGAAAAATAGTGAAACACGGCCAGTGAAAACCATAGTAGGGAATGGAAGCAAGCATAGCTAGGTTAAAAATTTAAAAAAATACTCGTATGCGTTTTCGGTTGTAGATCACCTTCAGTTCTCTTAAATAACAAACGAAAAATACAGTATATAATGACAGAAATACCGCCAGGTACATAAGAAAACCAACTAAAACATGGCTCCGCTACCAAAAACCTATCTATCGGTAATATACAGCGGATGGGCATTATTTATGTTGTCTGTATTTTGTGTATGGAAAGTATTCTTTTCCAATGCTGGGAATCGCGCACCATAGTGCACCTCTTGGCCAAAGTGTCCCGCGTGCAAGCACTACTCTTTTTTTTTTTTTTTTTTTTTAGTGCACTGCTGCTCAGTTTTTGATAGAGGCGCACTATATAGAGGCGTATTACCAATGTATGGTGCCTCTTTGCACTTCTCGATTCCAAGATAAAAAGACAAAATCGCATAGGGCTGCCACTTATACATTTTGAGAGTTTTGTTTTCTGTTTTGAGCCCGATCAATGAACATGTTTAGAAACCAGAGAGGCTCCGAAACAGAATGGAAGGGTAACCATATGCCGAATATTTTGCACACTGTAAATCGGCTGAACAAGATGCTATGCAGAATCACAGATGGATAGCATCGATTATACAGTGCGTTACCTTTGATTAAGCAAATAGAATTTTTTTCTGAATTTTTCAAGATGACCGTCTAACTTTGAAATATCAATATTAACTAAATGTATGGCTATGTTGGCAACATAAACAGCACTTGTAAGATAAATATTTACCCATTGGTTAAGTTTCTCATACAATTTGCTTATTTACGAGTTTTTTACTGTTACCTCAGATTATGCAACAAGCTAATAAAAATATCATAAAGAGGAAATAAATACAAGTGAACAGAAATATTGTTATTAAAAGTTCCAACCCAAAAAATTATAACCAAAACAATTCAATGATCACTGCAATAAGTGTTCAGTCGTGGTAGACATAACAAGTTAATTTCCTCCATTTTTCATGACTTTTTACCGCGATTATCAACAGACTTTGTCAGGTTTGATACTTCAGATGGCGGAATAGAATCTTCTGCTGTTTTTACTACATTCCACAGTCTTACTTTGCTCGAAAACTGCCGATCACCTTCATAGACCTTCCTTTTGATCATTGCCCAGAGGTTCTCAAGGGGATTTAAATCGGGGCTATTCGCTTGCCCGGTCATAATCCTTTTTTATTTGAATCCTCCATCCGCAAGCCAGTTAGCAGTGTACCGTGCTCGGTGTGAAGGAGTGTTATCGTGCTGAAATACCTATTTGGATCTGCGTGCGATAGCCTGCTCATCAAGCCATGGAATAAAATTGGCTTCAAGAAACTGGCAGTACCTTTCTGCATTCACTGTAAATCTTTTTGCCACTTCAAATGGACCAATAAAGGTGTCACCTACTGTGCCGGCCCAAAACATTATACCTCCACCATCTTATTGACGCTTAAGCAGTCGGTTGAGGTCGGTCATGGAGGACCCATCCAGTCGCCCATCCATCTGGACCATCAAGAGTGGCTCTGCATTCGTCAGTAAATATGACATTGGAGAAATCAGTTTTCATGTTCTCTTCAGCCCATTTGACGCTATTTTCTTAGCAATTTTGTTATAGAAGTAGTCGTTTAATTGCCTTTTCAACTTTCTATAGCCTCTTTAAGATCTCACATCATGTGTTTCTGCTAAGTATTGGGGCTCCAGCGTCTCCAAATATCGCCTTACTTGCAGAAAGTTGCTTTCTAGCCATAGACTGCTTTAAATTTCGCATATCCCGAGCAGTCAATTTCCTCGTATAGGCTCTATCCGGAGTTTTTCAGTTGCCCTTACCTTCAATTGCATAAGCCTTAATTGTTCGGTGATCACGCTGTAATTCCTTGGAAACCTCGAGTGGTGTCTTACCAGAAACCAAAAACGTGGTCACTTTGATCTTTTCTTCACTTTTTTAAACCGCATTTCTTGCCCATGTTGACTTGAGTGTGATGTTGCATAATCTGGAGTAACAGCAGAACCCATTGCGATAAGCAAATATTGCCGAAAGGTGGGAAATAGTTCCGTTTTTTTCTTTTTCTCTAGTTGTTTTTATTGTTACAACATACCTGCGCACTAACTTACTATTCACATTTTAAGTATTTGACACTTATCTTGAAAAATAAGTAAAAAAATTGTATTTGCATAATCAAACGTAACGCATTATATAATTGGTTTATTTACTGGGCCTTTTTTGATTATATGATATCTATTTGTGAATCACATTCTATAGAGTTGCAGCCCAAAGAGTCATACGTCAACCCACTGACGAAACTAACGAATTCAGGAATAGGTAATGTCTTCCAGCTGTGTAATCTCAATGTTATTGTGTTACATTGTGTTTAATTTCAGTGCACTAACTTTACCTGATTGTGCAAATAACTCCTAACATCCGGGTTAGAAATTTTCTACTAATTTGTCAAGTTAGTTTTCCGATGCATTATATCATTTCAAAACCATGCCTTCATTGTGGGCTTAAACCGTCATGAGTTTCTAAAGCACTCCTGTAGCTGGCTTCTAGAAATTATCATGGGTTCCACTTCATTAGAGTATAAGTTTTTTCATTCATTTTCATTAAAGTCAGTATTGAACAGCTAAACTTATTGTCAATCTGCGAGATTGTAGTAATCTGACGAAGGTAGTTTAACTACATAATAATAATAACCACTACATCCGCAGCGTTACTTCTATATATATATATATATATATATATATATATATATATATATATATATCTTACAGTTTCTCGTCCCGTCAACACCCGGAATTAATACAAATAAATACAATAAATACAAAGCATCGAGCCAGGACTCAATCTGGGGGCCTAGATATTACCACGCCGATACTCTACCAGTAAGCCACAGCAGCTCTGCCTTAATATGTTTACCAGCATACAGCGGGCAGCACAAGCACCTCGTGTGCTTGCATTGCTTTTAGCCGCTGTGGCTTACTGGTAGAGTATCGGCGTGGTAATCCCTAGGTCCCCAGATCGAGTACTGGCTCGATGCTTTGTATTTATATATGTATATATATTCTCACAATCTAAGTTTCGACTAGTTTCAAAATTTATTAAGAAACTCATACTCGGTGCTAAAGATGAGATAAATAACTTTTTGTAATGGATGCGGGAATTTGAATCTTTCCGAAAGACATGTACTCATGGTAAAATAAACACTATGGCGCTAATGCCTTATGGGTGATGCGCCTCATCCTAAACAAGTAAGTAAATAAACACTACCGGCTTCGCAGCGGGTATCTTTTACGGTCTCCTCAAGCTCCATAACTCTTTTTTTTTCTGTTAAATTTAAATTCTGGCCAATAAACCTTGCGTTCAAAACCTACAATTTCCATTTCAACCCTCTTTTCCACAGATAGTTTGGCAAAAAAAAGTTCTAAAATATTTTGCATCTTTTTCTAATATTACCCAATTAGAATTGTCGTCCTTTGACGCTGAAAATCCATGTACCAATATGCCGCTAGCTGAAGATACCGACCTTCGTCTAAGCCTATTATCAATGCAATCGATAGGTGTACTTATTGGATTTCCATATAACGCATGACAACAAATTTTCAGTTTTTGCCTATAGCCTTAAATTTAAGAGCTGCTCCTAAGTCGCTATTGGATACTGATTTACATAATCATACTGTATCTGCAACTGGAATATTGTCGCTAGTACGTCAGGTTGTTTTAGATATTCGTACTTAACCTTCTCATAGAAATAATATTACCAGGATCGTCTGAGCATTTTCCTAGTGGGCGTTCTGTAGGAATAGCACTGATGAAAGACAAAAAACAGGACGCGATTGGTTGAAGATGGAACTTGATAGACAGAAACGGTCTTCAGATTTGGCATCAGTGAGATAAACTGATGGAAATACTTTTGCAAAAACTTCAGCCATGACTTGCTTATTCCCCAGTGTAAGCAATTAACGAACGGGCTCAAGTTGTCTGTTTTGAATTCTTTTTCCATTTCACCAGTAAATTGTACAAACAGGATGAAAGGTTAGGCATGGGTCTTCTATAATAGGCATACCTTTCGCCAGTATATTTTATGAGCTTCTAAAAGCGTAATTGCTTCAAAACTGCTCGTCTCGCTTTAAACCTGCTCTTTTGTTACAATCGATGTGTTAATGACACTTGTTTACTTTTTACTGACATTTTCCTTTAAATAATTTTCATGCTATTGCAATGCACCACATCCCAGCTTCATAGTTATCATTCTAGCAGAAACTAATGAGGGTCTACTCTTCCTTGATTGTAATGTATATTGGCACGATAAGACATTCTAAACTTCTGTGCTCCTCATGCAAACTTTCATTACAAACTCCATTAGTTTCCGGTGTTTTCGATTTAGGATGAGTGCACGGGGCACACTAATAAATGCAGCTTATAATGTCCCTCGACCCTTGCAAAAAAAAAACTTTCATATCGAACTTCGTTTTTGCATTTATTCTAATACCGATAACCCTTGAAACTTATACCACCAAGTACGAAAAGTGTAATCGAAAATTTACGATAAATCATCAGTTTCAGACGATAACCGGTCTCAACTGTATTGTACTATACTGTACTATGGTAAGCCGTCTGAGATAATAGCCTAGAAATATTAGTAATGCTGACGCAAGGGCGCAAAGTGCGGGTGCAATAGGGTTCGCGAAAAGCTGGAGCGCACTGCTAACGAACGTTGGAAACAGTAGCGCTGGAACACAGGCGACAAAATAAAAGAGAGAGAGACAGACAAGAGACGCACCCACCCTTGTTTATTTTGGAAAGCAGTAACACAAAATTCTCCCCTCATCGCACGTAACTCTACCATAGTTTGAAGAGGGTTCATTTGTTACTAATGAAAAATTACCTTTAAAGCACGCTGGTTGTTTATGAAGTGAAAAACGCTATACCTGCTCCCCTTCTTCAACGCTGGCACAGAGTAAAAAATTAAAAATATCACAAACACTGGTATTAACGGGTTAATCACGGATAATATATATAAGTATCTGCTAAATATATGTATATATGATAATTAAATTTATGTGCAAGTCACTAACTACTCACAGCGGTTACAGCAATGGTGGCCAAAACAAAGACTGCAAAGAGGCGCCCCATCTGTTGGAAATCAATGGAATAACTTCAGCTTAAGCTAGAAACTATGTCTGCGTAAGTGCCTTTTTCGGCGGCGCTGATACCGCTAAGGTAAAACTGCAAAAGCATAAACACAAAGAACCTTTCATCTTTACTATGGCACATTTTGTAATATTAAGAAGTCGACAATTTGTATTTTTCGCTTTGATAGATGCTTAAATAGTGCTTTTCTATGATGAGAGGTATAGCAAATTAAAGCTATTTTCACAATAAATGACAATACATAGTGAAGGCATCAACTTAGCAACATTTGGGGCCGCTGCGGCGCCGCCCAGAAGCTAAATAGGGATTTTAGTTTGCGCGTGGCAGCATTGACACTCACTGACTATGTATGTATATTTCTTTACCAAAGGTCGGCAACCTTAAACTTGCGAGTCATATCTGGCTCTCTTGATGACCGTATCTGGTTCACCAATGGATCGTAGCTGACATTTCTTAGGGTGTTGAGCTAAGAATAATTCGGCTGTAATTTGATAAATTTATACCCATGCCACTTCAAAGCTCATACTAGCCCTATTGGTAGGTAGCAGTCCTAGGCGCTTGCGTCACCAGTTACGTCATTGCGGCTTTGTGTCGATGATGCAACGACCATTTTCATCGCCGTATAACCCAATAACGCTAAAGTTAAGAAACGTCACAATCAAGCTGGCGTAAATATAATGATGCCACCAAAATTTAGCATAATTTTCCCCGTAGCGCAAAGTTTTCTGTGTAATTAGCTCATAAATTTATATATTACGTAGACCTCTAGCTACAGTTTGTAAGGGAGACAAAAATATGATATTTTTTTTACTATTCCCCACGCCAACTAAAAATTTTAGACTACTTCTATGATAGATATTGATGTCCTGAACACGCATTCATAGGTTACAGTAGTGAGACATAAGTTATTTTTGAGGTATCAATTTAGTAAGCTCAACATTATATAGTGCATCAGGCTCGCCGGCTGGTTCGTCGGACCCCGAGTCACTCTCGTCACCGTTCCAGTTTGGGTGTAGACGGTTCGCTTTTTGCAATTCAACTGCAATGGCTTACGGCACGTTAGAAGCGAAATCGAGGATTTCCTGGCCCAGGAACAGATCCTTGTCATTATCCAGAGTCCAAGCTCACTTACGAAGTCTCTTCGTCTGCCTTTCAAAACTACAATCTAATTAGAGCAGCTCACCCCGTAAGGGTACAGGCGTGGTTTTGCCTAGCTGGTCCTCCACTCTGTCTTTTATGAGGATTTTGATACCACTCCTCTGTTATCCGGAGATGCCACCGTTCAACATTAAGGTACTCAGGTAGGTGGGATTTACATCCATCGACCACGTCGTGCCCTCTGAATTACAGGACTGACTTTGCTTCTGTTTTTACTATTGAGGATTATTGTTATTATCCTGGGTGGCATGAACGCCCATGACTCCGGAGTGTGATGGAGCGCCGGCCAGGGGAGGGGGGGGGGACCTGTTTGAGGCGGTCTTCGCCGCTTCCCACTAAATGAAGATGCCCCTATGCGGCACTCTTTTGCGGGACGTCCGTCTTCACTCGATTTGTCAACATTTCAGCTCATATTGTTTCCTCGGCTTTCTTGGTCAACATGCAGTAAACTGAACTCTAATCTATTACCTCTTACTTTCGGATGGACTGACCCCTCAACGCATCAAACATTTCGGTTCCCAAGTCTCCTGTTCCCAACCACTCTCTTCAAACTATCATTTGCGCATGCATACCTGCCGACCTTCTGGAAGACCGTCAACATTATATCCAATCCTAAACTAGGCTTACGGTTCGATATCACTTCTCAGTCTGGCGGTCAAAATCCTGAAACTCTTGCTTCTCGCTCTCCTTGCGGAGACCTTGGTGGTGTTAGATTCTCAACATGAGTTCCGCCCTCTGCGGTGGACTACCTCGGACCTTTTACACTTAGTTCAGCACAATTAATGTACATGGGGTTCAACCAACGTAAAGCCCCCTTCTCGGTGCATAGGTTTATGAGAGGATTTCTCTAAGGCCTTTGACACAGTCTCCTACCACGACCTGTTCTCCAAGATCACACTTTCAGGCCTATCTAATAATTTTATCAGATGGCTCTCCGCTTATTTACAAGGGCGCCGGGCCTCCTGCTTATGGGCGAGAAAAATAGTGGCTTTCCGCTCCATGCACATGGACATGCCCTAGGGATCTGTCATCTTGCTGCTTCTCTTTAACTTCTACGTCAATGATCTTTCCCAGATTGGCAACGTCACGTCTTCATATGCGGTCAACATCGCCGTCCTTTCAGCGAGGAACCTGTCGTCCCATGCAGCAGCAATCGAAGCCGCAGCCGGGAAAGAGCCTCGACTATCTCGTAGTCAAAAACTTACTCCATTCTGTTTGTGTCAGACAATCATCAATCCAGGTTGAGCCAACAATTAAGATGAGTGGGACGGACCTCACGCAGGAACGCAACCAAAAATTTTGGGCGTGGTCTTTGATCCACACGTTTGATCACACGAATTATGCTTGCAACAGATACTGCTCCCGCCTGTGAATCCTCTCCGCCCTAGCGGGCGCATGATGGAGGCAACAGAAAGACACCCCACGATTGACACAAGTATGTAGAAGCGTTATGCCTTACGCAGCCCCATCTGGTTTCCGAATGTCTCAACTACTGCGGTGAGGATATTGCAAGCGCTACAGAATCCCACTTTGCGCATAGTCACTGGTTTCTACCGAATGGCATCGGCACATCACCTCCAGCAGGAAACCACAACCCTGCTAGTTTAGTGACAGTCAGGGGTTATTGTCAAAACATCATCTCCTGAGTGCTTCGCGGGTACATCAACCTGCTCATGGCGCAATCATGGCTCGTGCCAGCCGCACAGGCGTCAAACTAGCCATGCGCTATGTACGTTAGCGACGATTCTGTGTAGATGCATCGATGTACGCGCGGGCGGCGTTCCAATTCGTGTGATGTGCTGCTCGCTGTATTGCAGATAATGTTAGGTTAGGTAAGGTAAGATAAGGTTAGGTAAGGTAAGGTTAGGTAAGGTAAGGTTAGGTAAGGTAAGGTTAGGTAAGGTAAGGTTAGGTGAGGTAAGGTTAGGTAAGGTAAGGTTAGGTAAGGTAAGGTTAGGTAAGGTAAGGTTAGGTAAGGTAAGGTTAGGTTATTTAAGGTTAGGTACGTAAGTTAAGGTTAGATTAGGTAAGGTTAAGTTAAGTAAGGTGAGATTAGGTAATGTTAGACTAGGTTCGGTTAAGAAGTACTTATTGTAGTGCTTCTCGTGGTTATGGCGCGGCAAGAAAGCTTACTTGAACGCCCGCACAGTGATGAACGTACACAGAATGGCGAGTTTAACACCAGTGCCTCCCACACCTAACCGTATTTGACTCACTCTTCAATCAGAAATTGAGACGCATTTTGTTCCTCTCCTTACTCTTGAGATTCTGCCGCCCCCTGCATGACCCCTCCCCTCCGTAGAGCTCTAGGCTATCAGTGCGCCCTTATCTGAGCGGTTGAGTCTCTTCTGCCCACACATTTCCGTTCTACCGTCTCTCAGTTACGCTCAGTCCATTGCTCGGTCTTAGCCAAATAAAGGTTTGCGTGGAAGTGATTATTGATCTTTCCTGTCAGCTTTGCAAGCTGGGTAAACAGACTGTCCTTCACTTCTCATGTTCTAGTCACCCCGCTGATCTTTCGGCGAGTTGTCTTTGGCTTGACCGACGGCCTTACGCGGTTCCTTGCTTCTCTGCCTCAATTCAACTTTTTCCCTCCCACAGCGCGAGCACGCCTCCTCTGGAGCCTCTTCCCTAAGCTGGCATTGACTGACCCTGACGATGGCAACGAACAGCTCAACGACCTAATATTATATGAGGGAGTTTTCTAATCATATTTGCATTGAAAACACTAAATCTTCCCATAAACAAACGAGCTTCTTCTTGGTTACATAATATTAAAACTCAAGTTTATACAGACATGAATACACAGAATTACACAATTGCTTGGTCAAGTGCAAGAAACACAGACACAATGCGTCGCTCGTCCGCCCAATGTTTACCGTTGACGTAATGTCATAACATGCAAAAAATAATCGAACCACTTCCCTATTTTTACCTATACTAGACAAACCATGACCCACTGGGTCCCAATCACCATATTTTTTTTCTTTTTACTGGTCATAGACCACGCCCTATTTGACCCCGTCCATTAGTGCCCGTATGGGTCACCATCACCAGCTTCTTCGCTTCTCAAAGGATGTTCCACACTCTGTGCACAAGGGAAATATATACAGTTAAGCTCGAAAATATTCATACCCCTGTCATTTTTTATGTTGCTAGAATTGTTTATTAAACACTCGAACACCTTCTTGGAAGCATTAATATGAAAATGTCTTTGGGCAATGATGTATCTTAAACTCAACAACAAAGTTCCTTAAAGTAAATTAGAT
The DNA here is from genome assembly GCA_001587735.2 of Parhyale hawaiensis. NCBI lineage: Eukaryota > Metazoa > Arthropoda > Malacostraca > Amphipoda > Hyalidae > Parhyale > Parhyale hawaiensis. The sequence goes on from LQNS02278080.1 coordinate 8,757,871, forward strand.
AAGCTATTGTTTAACAATAATTTGAAAATGACAAGGTTCAACTTTATTCATACTCTGCTCATCATCCACCTCTAAATGCATTATAATTATTTAACAAGTTTCAAAAAAATAAGTTATGTTAGGTTTGGTAAGGTTACGTTGGGTAAGGTAATATTAGGTAAGGTTAGGCTAAGTTAGGTAGTACTTATTGTAGTGCTTCTCGTGGTTATGATACGGCTAGAAAGCTTACTTGAACACCCGTACAGTGATGAACGTACATAGAATGGCGAGTTTAGCGCTAGTGCCTACCACAGTGCCTCCCATAGTATACGGTGTTTCTAGATTGTTCGTGAACATTCATACGTCTGTTACGAAGCTGCACTGGTAAACTTTGACATTTCTCTTCAAGCGACATTCGACTCAACATGGGGAAAGGAAAAGAGCTCAGCGTGGACCGGAGAACGCGGATTGTTGATTAGGGTGGAGCGTTTTTCAACTTTTTGGAGTTCGGTTTCACAATAGTGTGAAAATATCGTAGAGGTGCATATAAACGAGGTGTGCAAAATTCTAGACCCCTAGGTCAATTCAAGATCTGAGGGTCGTGTGAAAAATTTGAAAATACAAAAAAATGGCATAAATTTCAAAAATTCCCAAAACCCCATTTTGACAGCTTAGGGCTACAATGGGTAAAAATCATCATAAACATTTTTTATAATATATGTTCAAAATTTCGAAACTCTAACTCATATCTTTATGATCTGAGGGGTTACAAGAAAATATCGAAAATCCAAGAAAAAAGCCTGTTTGAAAAATTCTTCATAAACTAGGAAAATAAATATTGTGGCTATTTAGGGATCGCGATAGGTAAAAAGCGTCACAAAACGTCTCTAGAATATAGGTTTCTAATTTTAAAGCTCCATCTCATCATCTTCATGGTTTGTGGGTCTCTTTAAAAATGAGTAATTTTCCTAAAATTCCGATAATTGCATCATATTTTAATACCAAATGGCATTATGATTTTCATGGAAAAAAATTTTTTGAGTGGCATTTGGATTAATTATGATCATTACCTCCGCCAAGGAGGTTATATTTTCGTCGTCTTTGTTTGTATCTGTCTTTTTGTCTGTCTGTCAATAAGATAACTCAAAAACTCGTGAACAGATTTGAACGAAATTTGCAGGGTTTGTTAGGAATGTTGGGAGGAACAGATGATTATCATTTGGTAAAGATATGTTCATCTATTTGTTTGTTTATTTGTCTGCCTCATTTTTTCAAGTCCATAACTCACAAATTTATGGATGGATTTTTATGAAATTCATATGAGTTGTTAGGTGTATAACAAATAACAAAGAGTAAATGACTAAATTTTGGAAGTGATCCGTTCTTTCATTTGTCACTGTTTTTAATGTTATGCTTGTTAGCACAATAACACAAAAAAAATAATGAATGGATCTTTCTGAAATTTATAGGGGTTGTTAGCAATGTTAAAAGACATGAATGATTAAGCTTTGGTGCAGATCGGTTTGTTCGTTTGTAGGTTTGACTCATGTTTGTTATAACATTTGTTAGCAGTATAACTCAAAAAGTTATGAGCGGATCTTCAAGAAAATTGCCCTAGCTGTTATTGCTATCAAAAGGCACGAATGATTAGATTTTGGAGTTTATACAAAGAATATTAGGGTTTCAGCGCCAATTCGAATTTTTTACTACCGTTGCCTCTCATGGCGGAGGTATGCGCTCTCAGAGTGCTCTAGTTGTTATTTACTTTTGGCTTATAGTTGAAGATAATAACTGGTACAGCTCGTACTTTATTTCACGCACTGTAGTAGTATATTGCACCATACAAAAAATACTCCAGAATTCACAACGAGGAGGTAGTTATACGTGGTTGTCCCATATGAAACTTGGAACACATATGCTAAGGACTTTTTGTGATGGTTTTTACCTATTGTGGCCCCTAAGTAGGTAAAATGGAATTTTTGGAAATTTTTCAAATATATGCTATTTTTCAATATTTTTGAAATTTTGAAGCGACCCTCGAATCATGAAGGAATCTCCCTAGGGGACTAAAATTTTGCACACGTCGTTTTAGTGCACATCCACAACTCTTCCGAACTATAGTGAAACCGAACTTAAAAAAGTTGAAAAAACGCCCCACCCTATTGTTGATGCTCACAAGAATTGTAAAGGTTAAGACAATATCCAAGCAGTTTTTGGTTCCTGTCTCCACTGTTCAGAGTATATTGCAGAAATACCGAGAGTGCCAGATGGTTGCGAACCGTGAAGGATGAAGAGGAAACAAACTTTCAACAAGGGACGCCAGAAAAGTAATGCCAGAGGTCAATAGCAAACCAAGAATCACTTCTAAGACCATAATAAATAATCTCAGTTCCTCAGGCATCGAGATCTGCAAGCCAAGATTACAGAGGATATTGGATAAGGAGGGCCTCAGAGGTTTCTGTGCAAGGAAGGCACCTCTTCTTCAAGATAGGCACATCAAAGCTTGTCTACCTTTTGCCAATGAACATCTGCATAAGGATACAAGCTTCTGGTCATCAGTACTTTGGTCAGATGAGACAAAATTGAGCTTTTTGGTCACAAACACGTTGCCTTCCTTTGGTGTAAAAATGGTGAAACTTTAAACTCAAAAAACACTGTTCCAACTGTTAAGCATGAGGGTGGAAGTTTAATGTTTTTGGGATGGTTTCTCGGCCAACGAAACTGGAAACCTAGTGAAGCTTGATGACATCATGAAACAGGACCAGTACATCAAAATTCTAATGAAAATTTGAAGCAGTCTGTGGGTGCTGACAACCTGGGCCCATATATGACCTTTCAACAAGACAGCGATCCAAACATACTGCCAAATCAGTGAAAAACAAAAATAGTTTGCAGACAACAATGTAATCGTTCTCGAGTGGCCAAGCCAGTGACAGGATTTGAATCCGATTTAAAAATTGTGGAGGCCTTCAAGAAAAATGTGAATGCAAGGAAATCCAGAAACCTTAAACATTTGCAACAAATTGCAGAAGAGGAATGGGCTAACATTTTTAGAGATATTTTGTGCGAACCTGGTAGTAAACTACCATAAACGTCTGGTTGCTGTTATTGCAAATAAAGGCTTTGCAATTAATTATTAAGCTAAGCATGAATATTTCTGAACCGTGTATATTTGCTGTTTCTATCAATTATTTACATTGAGTGCATTTGTTTCTAATAATTTGTTGTTATTTTACCTCTTGAAATACTCTGTAAGTTTTACAGTTAACAGTTTTTGAATTTGATTGGTAATGAACGAGTAATTGAAATATTTTATAAAAATACAGAGGGTATGAAAAATTTCGAGCTTAACTGCAAGTGACGTAGTCCAACTCTATTTCGCGTATCACCTTTAAATTGAACGTACACATTGATGCAGCCGAGGTCCGATTCTTGTCCATACCACCGAATTAAATCTTCAATGCTCAAATTTCTTACTATCCTAAAGCGAAGACTCAGTCTCGCCCTGACTTTTGAACAATAACGTAGATTGTATGGCAGTCTAGAAAACTTCCCCAAAGGGCGTATCTCCACTATTGGCACCCGAATTTCTTCCTATCTAAAAGCGAAGAAACAGCGTGCAAACAAGATAATAAATAAACAAGTAAACAAAGTTCGTAGACTTACACTGCCTGTAAGCTGTTTCAAGGCAATGGGAAATATACATATGTAGGTATATGAATAGATATCTGACATAGTTCTTTTGTATTTAGCGTACCCTCGTTGAGTTTAACGTGCCCGCTCATGCAGCCGAGCTCAAGTTCACCTTCCGTATCACGGATACAGCCGAATTGAATCTTCAACGCTCCACTTTCTTCCCGTATTAAAGAGAAGAAAAAGTTTGCAAACAAACAAATACACAACGCTCACTGCCTTTTAGTATAATACTAGACGGCCGTAATCGATTAGGCCACCATCTTCTACGTTTTCGCAATAAACAGGCGTTATTTAGTTGGTCATAGACCTCATGATGCATCAATTTGTCGCCTCCTGCCAGGTTATTAGGAATCAACACTCTGCCTGTTAGCAAGGAGAAATCTATACATGTTAACAAGTGATGCTGTACTTCTCGCATCACCTTTGAATTCAATGTAGACAACTAGTCGTTCATGCAACTGAGTTCAGCTTCATCTCCCGTTTAACGGATAAAACCGAATTGAATATTCAATGCTTGCATTTCTTCCCATACTAAAGTTAAGAGCCTGTGTTCAATCAAGCCAGCAGGTAAATAAATAAAGTTCTCAAAATTTTAACATATTATTCATTGATAGATTAGGGAACGATATTTTGGACGACTCCGTACGACAAATCCAAGAATTTCATCTCCAATGATGAAATACTTTCCAAGGTTAAGTGCGTAAGACCGGTTCTGCAACAGCTGAATAATCCATTTTACAGACAAAAAATTGTGCTCAGCAGTTCATATCAGTGCAGGTTTTATACCGAATATAATACATCAGTATATTTAAAACTAAGCACTTTCGACGGCTGCAACCTATAGTAAAATTTGTTTATACTTTTCGTTATTTTCCACGTGTCATCAATTAATATTATGTATACATATTTAAGGTTGTACTACTGTGATGCTACCATTGTAATACTGTACAAAAATAAGATTAGTCAACAACACTAAGTAACTGATAAGTATAACCGAACAAAAATAAATTTTGATGGGGCTGAGTTCTACTATTAATGGAATAGTCTTAATAATATCAAAAATAAACTATTAAATTATTAAAAGATATTGTAAAAGTTCTGCCTGTTGGTAAGGAGAACCCTTACTGCCAGGTCTCTCCAAATTAAACAAATATAAAAGTGGAGAAAAGAAAAACAAGCAGCATCTCAGTTTTTTAATTATTTTGTTATCAACAGAGTTCTCATTGGTTATATAAGTCGTTTCCAGTTGACTTTTAACACAGCGGTACCAAACACAAAAATAAATATCAGCCACCACGAAGAACACTGGAAAAGGGGACAACATCCCTTGAGGATTTACAATCACGGTCACCACAGGATTGGTAAGAATCCCCATAGAAAGGTCCAACCTCAAGAGTCAGAACCTGTGAGAATCAGTGAGAGTCAATGCAATTTGAGGTTCAATGAGAGAGAGTGCCAGTGAGACGGTGAAGGGATAATACATTGAGAGCTACAAGTCTGACACAAAAATGAGGAAAATCGGTAAATATCGAAATAACCACTTCACACTATTGTAATATAAAAATTAAAGCCAATACTATCACAATCACTATCAACATGAGGTCAAACGCAACACTACAATGATCGACACGTGCGCCTTCACCGTCTATCAGTTTACTATAGCAAGGCCGCTCCCGTGCTGCCTTTGCAACGCCCTTCGCTAATCTAAGCATTGGTTTGAAACTGTTTGTATCATAAAGGCAAAAGAAGGAAAGAAAGAAAGGCAAAAGAAGGAAAGAAAGAAAGGCAAAGGAAGGAAAGAAAGGCATAAGAAGGAAATAAAGAAAGGCAAGCGAAGGAAAGGAAGCAAAAGGGAAAAGGAGGAAAGAAAGAAAGGCAAAAGGAGGAAAGAAAGAAAGGCAAAAGAAGGAAAGAAAGAAAGGCAAAGGATGGAAAGAAAGGCAAAAGAAGGAAAGAAAGGCAAAAGAAGGAAAGAAAGAAAAGCAAACCAAGGAAAGAAAGAAAGGCAAACCAAGGAAAGAAAGAAAGGCAAAAGAAGGAAAGAAAGGCAAAAGAAGGAAAGAAAGAAAAGCAAACCAAGGAAAGAAAGAAAAGCAAACCAAGGAAAGAAAGAAAGGCAAAAGAAGGAAAGGAAGAAAAAGTCAAAAGGAGGAAAGAAAAAAAAGGCAAAAGGAGGAAAGAAATACAAAAGGAGGAAATAAAGAAAGGCAAACGAAGGAAAGAAAGAAAAGCAAAAGAAGGAAAGGAAGAAAAAGGCAAAAGCAGGAAAGAAAGAAAGGCAGAAGGAGGAAAGAAAGAAAGAAAGGCAAAAGGAAGAAAGAAAGAAAGGCAAAAAGAGGAAAGAAAGAAAGGCAAAAGGAGGAAAGAAAGAAAGGCAAAAGGATGAAAGAAAGAGAGGCAAAGGAAAGAAAGAAAGGCAAAAGAAAGAAGGGCGAAAGAAGGAAACACGACAAAGAAGGAACAATAGAAACAGGGATAGACAGGAAGGAAGACTTTAGAAAGGACACCAACAAGTCGATAGGGACAAGGGACCCTAGCTTGAGTGCGTTCCCACACCGGATCTATGCGCACGAGAACAGCAGGATAAAAAAAGAAGGGGAAACATAGGAAATTAGAACAACAGAAAAATAGAAACGGAAAGATATACCAGTCACGAAAGAGAAGTATTGTCTGACTGCAAAGCTAGGACAACCCGCAAAGCTGCCCTGGGACGCGGTTCCCATACCCTGAAATGGCGAACTTAAACTAACTTTGCCCCATAGCCCAACCGATAGCCTCTGAATGGAAATATTTCCCATGATTACCCCGTAACAAGATAAAAACGTTATTCACCGCATAGAACACCATATTCTCGGACAGAAGCACCTTCCTAAGCCATAAGTTAAGATAATAAACATTGATGAATAATTACTATACACGGTATAAAAAAGAATGTAACAACAGGAGCGCTTTACAACACACCTGCTCGCCCAACTTCCCAAGCACAAATGAGTAACGTCTTCCGGTTCCGCATCGAACACACATGCTAATTTCTAGACTTCTTACTAATCATACATTAACCATTTTCGTTAAATGTACGGAGCGAAAAACACATCACAAAACAGCGCACTAAGTGTTAGAACCGCGCGTGTCACGCAGTGATAACTGCACCGGGAAAGTAGGAAAGAACAGCTGGAAAGAACAGCTGGAAAGAACAGCTGGAAAGAACAGCCGGAAAGAACAGCCGGAAAGCAGAAAGATTAAAATATGACTTGAAAGAAGGCTACATCTACATGCAGACTTTTCAGCCCGTTACAATATCAACTAAAAGAAAGAATGAATTGAATTATGAATTCTCCAATTTATAGTATTTAATATCATATATCTATATGATGTTTCACATAATTTAGATTATTTAGTTAAAATAATTGTATCCACAAGCGACGCAATGGCCCGAAAAAGGCGCAATTTTAAGAAAAAAAAAGGATTTACACCGATGCATTGCAGCGCTGACCCAACGCCTCCAAACGTGTGAGGCGCCCGGTGCTAGGCTGGTAAGTGGCAATAAATTTACTTCTGGCGACCGTCGATAACATGTCATTAAAAATATTAAGCTGATAATAATTATTGTATTGTTTTTTTCTTGTCTTGACTGTCGCTAAATCTAGTATTAGCCGTATTCAATGTAAGGCTTCATTGAGATCAGCCTACAAAATCAGCTGGAAGGTATCGTGTAAGAGCACAATAGACTAACCAAACTTTTGTAAATATCAGTAGTGTACACGCAAGTTATCTAATTAATAGAGATACCATGGCAGTATGCGTCATTGTTGTAGCGCTTGGCAATGCATTTCGAAGACCAAATTTTCTGTTAAGAAAAAATAATAATTAATGAATTTCAACCAATACTCTTGTGTCTACTCGTAGGACTTACCTTGTTGCGTAGCTGCTTGATAGTACAAAATAAGCCGAACAGAACACAGGATATATTCAACGAAACGGATGCAGGGAAGGTGCTAAGTGACTGAACCTCTGGTACGCACTATACCACGGACACTGAAACAGGTGTTTTATAGCAGCTCTCGCCCAAGCAGTTTACTTCCGGTGCGTTCAACATTCGTGGAAACTGTAACCAACATACATATTTATCAGTATCAAAATAAACGACGCAGGTCTGTACTCTGAAGGCCGTTCAGTACGCATGTGCATGCATATGTTACCCACACATGTGTGGCTTCATGAACTCGATCCGTTCAACACCAACTGCTTCCCACTCTCAATACCACCCCCGCCCGATCGATATTTTCCTGTACGTAGTTAATTCAACGAGTGCGATATGGTACGACACTGGGAATCTCTTGTCCCGCCAGTCTAAACAAATAAGTTTAATGATGAACTTATTGCGTAAACTTCACAGGTAGCACTTCACTTCCGCTATTGGTAGATCACGCCATTAACTTTACCACCAGCTACATGACACGGCTCATATACTGAGATATTTAGCCTTATATGCCGCTTATAGACATTCATCAAAACTATATAAAAAGGTCCCCCGCTCTGTTATTGGGTCATTCCACCGTGACGATCGTTACATTCGGAGCATACTTATTGCGGAACTTCAGCTTATGATTTTTAAAGTTGTATGATTAGCCTAATATGGTTTTTACCATAATAGTACCAGTGTCTAATAATCCAAATGGAACTATCCCCAACTTTCTGTGATTATTGTTGTTTTCGAAATTTGCTATTAAATTGGCCGTGACAATCGTTACTCATATGCAACTAATAGTTCGACCTAGTGCTACAGAAGTACAAAATTCTCTGAAAGTACAAATATATATTTAAATACTTTATATGGGAGTTAAAGATGAAGGATTATGCCTTCCAAATGTGTATAGGTTTTGTTAGGTACAATTACCATTTTCACTCAGAATTAAGCCAAAGAAGCGCAGAGACGATCGTTACAAAAAGATCGTGACGATTGTTACACTACGAATTTCTTACCAAATATAATATAAATAAAGCAATTAAGCAATCTTTAGGCAGTCCTGGGGTCTTATGATGCATTTTTACGTTGAGGTTTTTATATGTGAACATGCAGTATATATGACTTACCAAGATAATAATTATTTCAACTGACTATTAAAAATTTATAATTGGCTTCCAAGCGCAATCGCTATGTAATATAGTTTTGATGCATAATGTTTACTTAGTACTATGGAAAATTCTGAGTTGAATCTGTTACATTTCACTGGCTGTATTAGGATTTTTTTCAAAATTGTTCATCTTTGACAGAATGTTACACAATTTGGTTAAATATTTTTCCGTTTTCTTTTCATATTCTTAAAGTAAAGGTAAAGTAAAAGCTCCCTTTACCAAGTGTACTGTTTGCTGGTGGGAGACGAATTTCAGAAGCCGATTGGTG
>LQNS02278080.1:8836682-8855669 GCA_001587735.2 Parhyale hawaiensis
AAGGAAGAGAGGAGCAGACTGCGGAAGACTGAGTACCCAGCTATGGCACCAGCCTGTTCATCTCCTCTCTGGGATGCCGTTGGACCAAAAAGGTCTCATCCGCCTTCAGAGTGGCATTTCCTCCAACTCAAAGGCTACCCAGAGCCCCGTACCCAAAGCCAGCTCATACAAACAAAGTGGCGTCCGGTGGCCGGACAATGGGGGCGGCCTGATAACGCGCAGGCCACGCTGAGGCGGCTCCATTCTATGAGGCGGTTAAGGCCTTGTTGGAGCTCGGCTCTTTTCGTGGTACGATAGTTTAGCATCATCTGCAAATTCACTGATTTTACTACGGGTGTTTAGATCGAGCTCATTGATGTAAATTGAGAACAGAAGTGGGCCAAGCACGCTACCTTGTGGAACCCCTGATGAAACGTGCTTCCAGGCGCTCGTCTCTCCTTCAAGCTTTACTCGCTGCTGCCGACCCGTAAGTCATGCCCTGATCCATCGTAAATAGTCTCCCTGGATGCCAAGGGCTTCCAATTATTTCATTAGCCATTGAGAGGGGACTTTGTCGAAAGTCATTTGGAAGTCTGGATGCAGAATGTCTCCGCCCTTTTGTTCATCTTTAATATCTGTAACTTATGAGAGAAAGTCCAGTAGGTTTGTCAAGCAGTTTCTTCCATTATTGAAGCCATGCTGAGAGTTGGATACGTGCTGCATTCTTAGGTGATCAGTGATGCGCTCTTTCAATGGGCGTTCGATGGTTTTGCTGACGACCGATGCAAGACTAATTGCTTGATAGTTGCTTAGGCTTTTCTTATCCCCCTTCTGATGTATCGGTATCACGATCGCTAGTTTCCAATCCTGCGGAACTTCTCCTGTTTTTAGAGACCGATTGAATATTTCGAGCAGTGGCTAGACGATCACTTGAGCCATTTCCCGTAGTACGCGGGGAGTAAGATTATTCGGGCCAGTGGATTTGTACACATTTACGTGGGTTAGTTCTTAAAGGACCTCAATCTCAGTGAAAAGACATGTGTGTATGGGTGAAAATTGCACCGGTGCAGGTTCTGTGATATTCGTAAGGAACCACGCAGGGCAATGGGTCAAGCCAAAGACAACTCGCCGAAAGATCAGTGGGGTGACTAGAACATGAGAAAAGTGATGGACAGTCTGCTTACCCAACTTCCAGAGCTGACAGGAAAGATCAATAATCATTCCCACTAAAATCTTTATTTGGTAAAACCCGGGCAATGGACTGGGCGTAACTGAGAGACGATAGAACGAAAATGTCTAGGGAGAAGAGACTCATCCGCTCAGAGAGGGCGCATTGATAGCCTAGAGCCCTACGGAGGGGAGGGGTCATGCAGTTACAGCTATTACAACTGCTGAAGTCTTGAACTCAGTTCAGGGCGGTATTACTCTAAGGGGGAGTGGGGCGGGGGTAGAATCTCATGTGTAAGGAAAGGAATAACATGCGTCTCAATTTCTGACTGAAGAGTGAGTCAAATACGGTGAGGTGTGAGTGGCGCTGGCGTCAAACTCATCATTCTGTGTACGGTCATCACTGTGCGTGCGTTAAAGTAAGCTTTCTTGCCGTGCCACAGCCACGAGAAGCACTACATTCTAGAACTGGTTTTCTCCACTCCTGATTTTGAAATTATTGACCTAGCCATCCTAGACCGGCTTGGAGACCACAAAATGATCGAATTTACGCTCAAAACTGGCAATTAATTCACCACTAATACTAGTCGCCTCAAGCTGCCAGGTTATCAACGAGCGGATTTACAGGGAATGACAAAAAACTGAAATCGGAACAACTGACTTCGAAACCCCTATGAGAGACGCCAGAGTTGAAAAATGCTCGTATATTTTGGAGTCGAGCATCCTGAGAGCAACTGAACCATATATCCCATATAAACGAGTGCGAATTAGCAATGATCCACTCTCGATGAATCGTACAGTCAAATGCTGCATTGCAAGGCGACAAGTGCGGTACAAAGTTTGGAAGCGTAATCCAACAGAGGAGAACAGGACCAGTCACACAAGGGCGCGTCGAGAAGTAAAAAAAACTAGTCAGGACCACAAAAAGGGAAAAAGAAGTATGTATCCGTAGCCCTATGACAAAACGCAACCCGAAGCCATTCTATAAATATGTAAATGGAAAAAAGCTCGAAAAAGAAGCCATAGGTTCGCTCAAAACACCTGACGGTGAAATCACTAATGACCTAAGAGACAAAGCCACGATGCTGAACGACTACTTCACTTCTGTATTTACTGTTGAAAATGTTGCGAATATCCCAGAACCTGCACTGATGCAAGTTGTTCCCATACACACATCTGTTTTCACTGAGATTGAGATACTTCATGAGCTAACCCACCTAATGTGTTCAAATCCACTGGCCCAGATAATCTTACTTCCCATGTACTATGGGAAATGGCTCCAGTCCTCGTGAAGCCACTGCTCGAGATATTTAATCGGTCTCTGAGAACAGGAGAAGTTCCGCAAGATTGGAAACTAGCTAACGTGATACCGATACATACGAGCGGGGATAAGAAAAGCCCCAGCAACTATCGATCAATCAGTCTTACATCGGTCGTCAGCAAAAAAAATCGAACGCCTCTTGAAAAAGCGCATCAGTGATCACCTGAAGATACATCAACTTACATCCGGCACTCAGCATGGCTTTCATAATGGAAGAAGCTGCTCAAGAAACCTACTGGACTTTTTTCAAGAGTTAAAGATATTGAAGATGAACATAAAGGTGCAGACCTTGAGTATCTAGACTACCAAAAATCTTATGACCAAGTCCCCCTATCAACAGCTTATGAAAAAATTGGAAGCCAACGGCATCCAGGGAGACTGTTTACGATGGATCAGGGCATGGCTTACGGGTCGGCAGCAGCGAGTGAAGCTTGAAGGAGAGACGAGCGCCTTTACGCAGGTATCATCAGGGGTTCCACAAGGTAGCGTGCTTGGCCCACTTCTGTCCTCAATTTGCATCAGTGATCTCGATCTTAACATCCGTGGTANATTTCGAGCAAAAAATATACAATTTTGAGAAATTATTCAGGAAATAGCCCGCAGCAAAAAAAAAAAAAAAAAAAAAAGCGAGCGCCAGCAAGACCTTGTCCTCATAATGGAAAGGAGCACAACGCGCTAGATGAACTTTAATCTCGACAAATGCTCAGTAATGCACGTAGGGCTGGTGAACCTTTCAACCCCATTGAAAATGAATGGGACGGTATTAGCTGCTGTCACCCAATAACGTGACTTGGGAATCACTATTACAAACAAACTGCAGCACAGTCAGCAAGTTGACCTGAATGTGAAAATGGCAAACAAAATACTCGGATTCATCACCAGAAATTTTGAATACAAGTCCAAAGATATCATCGTTCCCTTGTACAAGGCATTAGTGAGGCCGCACTTAGAATTTGCTGTTCAATTCTGGTCACCACATTGGTGGAAAGATAGTGATAACATGGAACGAGTCAAACGTAGAGCTATGAAAATTATACCTCAGCTGCGAAACAAGCCTTATGAATGTCGCCTAACAAGGAACTGGGTCTGATCTCTCTCGACAACTCAGGGGACAACTAATAGAAACCTTTAAGTATTTGAATGACTTCAACGACGTACCTACAGTACAATAGGACTCCTTGAAGGAGACCTCAATGATTGCTTGAGAAACAACGGTCAAAAACTCAAGCATAAACCTAGAAGAACGACCTTAAGTCAGCAGTTCTTTCCGTATTTTATAGTCAGCATTGGAATAGACTCCATTCCGATGTTGTTGGTGCGGAGTCAGTCAACGCGTTTAAAAATCGTCTTGATATACATTAGGAAAGATATCCTCCACAGCTAAGAACGCCTCCTCCAGGAGTCCCAATCTCTTAACGGCCGAAACTTCCGAGGCCACCTAATCCATATTCTCCTCTCTCCGCTCGAACTACGCAATTTGACGTCTGCAAGCTCCGCATGTCAGCGGCTCTTGATCGTACTTGCGTGCATTCAGGATCGTCTCTTTGGCAGGGACTTCCCCTCCCTTTTTTTTTCCTGCCATCTATATCCCACTAATATATTGACAATAGCTCATGGAGGGCCAGGTCGTAAATTCCGGTGTCTCCTTGGGAATGGGCCTATTTGATCGTCTACTGCCGACTATCTAATCTAAATAAAAACTACAACAACTACCTAACATAACCTAGCCTAACCTTGCATAATCTTACCTTACCTAACATAACCTTACCTTACCTAAACTTACCTAACCTAACCTTACCTAACCTAACCTTACCTAACCTAACCATACCTGACCTTACTTAACCTAACCTAATCTGCGATACAACGAGCAGCACATCAGACGAAGTTGAACGCCGCCCTCACGCACATCGACGCAACTACACAGAATCATCACCAACGTACATAGGCTAGTTTGACGCCTGTTCGGCTGGCACGAGCAACGATTGCGCCATGAGCAGGATGATGTACCCGTGAGGCACTCAGGAGATATTGTTCTAACAGAAACCCCAAACTGTCACTAAACTAGCAGTTGCGGTTTCCTACTGCAGGTGATGTACCGATGCTATGCGGTAGAATCCTGTGTCTATACGTAGAGTGGGATTCTGCATCGCTTGCTCACTGCAGTTATTGGGACGTTCGGAAACCAAACGAGGGCTGCGTAAAACATAACGCTTTTAATGATGGCCCTAGAAGTCAGTCGTGGGGCATTCTCCATCTTACGCCATCTGGAGAGGAAAGGATCCGCAGGTGGGAGCAGCATCTATTGTAAGCATATTTCGTGTGATCAAACGTGTGGATCAAACACCCCGCCCAAAATTTTTGGGTTGCTTTCCAGTGTGAGGTCCGTCCCACCCATCTTAATTATTGTTGGCTCAGCCTGGATTGATGATTATCTGATTTAAACAGAATGGAGTGAGTTTTTGACTACGAGATAGTCGAAGCTCTTTCCTGGCTCCGGCCTCAATTACTGCTGCATGACACGACAGGTTCCTCGCTGCCTCCGCAACGAGAGTAGCGGAGGATAGGACGGTGAAGTTGACTGTGACGTTGCCAATCTGGGGAAAATCATTGATGCAGAAGTTAAAGAGAAGCAGCAAGATGACCGATCCCTGGGCGAAAAGCCGACCTTTTTCCCGCCCATAAGCAGGAGGCGCGGCACCCTCGTAAATAAGCAGAGAGCCATCTGATGAGATTGTTAGATAGGCCTGAAAGTGTGATCTTGGAGAGCAGGTCGTGGTAGGAGACCGTGTCAAAAGCCTTAGAGAATTCCACTGTTAGACCTATCCCCTAAATAGGGGGCTTACGTTGGTTGAACCCCATGTACATTAACTGTGTTGAACTACGAGGAGAAGGTCCGAGGTTGTTCACCGCACAGGGCGGAACCCATGTTGGGAATCTATTACCACCAAAGTCTCTTCAAGGAGAACGAGAAGCAAGAGTTCCAGGATCTTGACCACCAGGCTGAGAAGGGATCTCTTACATTGAGCCTAGTTTAGGAATGGATATAATGATGACGGCGTTCCAGACGCTCGGAAAGTATGCATGTGTCAATGAGAGGTTGAAGTGGTTATGAACAGGAGACCTTGCAAACCGAAATGTTTCGTGTGTTACAGGGTCAATCCACTCGTAAGTAATAGGTAAGTGATTAGAGTTCAGTTTCCTGCATGTTGACCACAAATGCCGCGGAAACCAAATGAGCTGAAATGTAGACAAATCGGGTGAAGACGGACGTCCCGCTGAAGAGTGCCGCATAGGGGTATCTTCATTTAATGGGCATAAAGAAGTGGCGTAAACCGGTTCAAACAGCTACCCCCTCTGCCCGGCGCTCCATCACACTCCGAAGTGATGGGCGTTCATGCCACCCAGAAAAATAGCTTTAATTTGATGTAACTTTCATCATAGAAAAGCACTGTCTAGGCATTTATCAAAAAAGAAAAATATCACAATATAAAATATGGACTTCTCGATGTTACAAAATGTGCCATAGTAAAGACGAAAGGTTCTTTGTGTTCATACTTTTGCATCTTTACATTAGCGGTATCAGCGCCGTTTTTTATTATGTGAAAAGGGCACCTACACAGACATATTTTCTAGCTAATCTGAAGTTATTCCGTTGATTTCCAACAGATGGGGCGCCTCTTCGCAGTCTTTGTGCTGGCCACCATTGCTGTAACCGCTGTAAGTTGTTAGTGACTAGCACATAAAATAAATAGTCATATATATATATATATATATATGTATATATATATATATATATCTAGCAAATATTTATAATTATTATCCGTGATTAACTCGTTGATACCAGTGTTTGCGATATTTTGACTATTTTTACCAAGTGCCAGCGTTGAAGAAGGGGAACCGGCATAAAACTTTCTACTTCATGATCAAACAGCCCGCTCAGACGGTAATTTTTCATAAGTAACAAATGAATACTCTTCAAACTATGGTAAAGTTACGCGCAATGAGAAGAGAATTTTATGTCACTGTTTTCCAACATAAATAAGGAGTAGGTACGTCTGTTCTCTTTCTCTCTCTCTTGTTGCCGGTGATCCAGCGTTACTGCTGCCAACGTTCGTTAGTAGTGCGCTCAAGTTTTTCACGAACCCTATTGCGCCCGCACTTTATGGCCTTGCGTCAGCGATAATAGTATTTCTAGGCTATTTTCTCAGACGGCTCACAAAGTACAGCATAGTGCAATACAGTTGGGACCGGTTATCGTCTGAAAATGATGATTGATCGTAAGTTTTCGATTACACTTTTCGTACATGGTGGTACAAGTTTCAAGGGTTATCGTTAATAGAAGAAATGCAAAAAAATGAAGTTAAGTTCAATATGATTTTTTTTTGCAAGGGTCGAGGGACATTATAGGCTGTATTTATTAGTGTGTCCAGAGCCCTCAACCTATATCAAAAACACCGGAAACTAAAGAAGTTAGTGGTGAAAGTTTGCATGAGGAGCTATAAAGTTTAGAATGCCTTATCGTGCCAATATACATTGCAACCATGGAAGAGTAAACCCTCATTAGTTTCTACCACAATCATAAATTTGAAGCTGGGATGTGGTGCATTGGAATAGCACAAAGATAACTTAAAGAAAAATGTCAATAAAAAGTACGAAAGTGTCATTAACACATCGATTGTAACAAATGAATAGGCTTAAAGCTAGACGAGCAGTTTTGAAGCAATTACGCTTTTACAAGCTCATAAAAAGTACTGGCGAAAGTGATGCCTATTAGAAGACCCATGCCTAACCTATCATCCTGTTCGTGCAATTTGCTGGTGAAATGGGAAAGGAATTGAAAACAGACAACTCAAACACTGCTGAGCAAGCAAGTTATGGCTGGAATTCTTATAACTGTATTTCTATCAGTTCAACCCACTGATGTCAAATCTAATTAACGACCGTTTCTGTCACGTCCCATCTTCCACCAATCACGTCTTGCTTCTTGTCCTTCATCAGCATTGTTTCTACCGAACACCCGCTAGAAAAATGTTCAAACGATCATTGTGATACTATTCCTATGAGAAGGTTAGGTACGAATATCTAAAACAACCTGACGTACTAACGACGAAATTCCAGTAGCAGATCTAGTATAATTATGCAAATCAGCATCCAATAGCAACTTAGGAGCAGCTCTTAAATTCGAGGCCACAGGCAAAAGCTGAAAATTTGTTGCCTTGTGTTATGTTGAAATCTAATAGGTACACCTATCGATTGCGTTAATAATAGGTTAAGACAAATATCATCTCTTCCGCTAGCGGCATATTGGTAGAAGGATTTTCAGCGTCGAAGCCTAGGACGCTCCTTCTAATTGAGTAATGTTAGCAAAAGATTCAAAATTTTTGGAAACGCACAAGAATTTCCCTCTGTGAAACTATTTGTGAAAAAGAGGGTTAAAATTAAAAGTGTAGGTTTTGAACGCAGCGAATATTGGCCAGAACTGATATTTAACAGAAAAATCAGAGTAATAGAGCTTAAGGAGACAATACAAAATAACCGCTGCGGAGCCGGTAGTGTTTAATTAACTGTGATTACATGTCTTTCCAAAAGATTTCAAGTCCTACAATCATTACAAAACGTTATTTATCTCCTTTTCAGTACGGAGTATGAGTTTCTCAATAAATTTGGAAACGAGTCGGAACTTAGATTGTGAGAATATATACATATATATGTAAAAGTAACGCTGCGGATGTAGTGGTTCCTTTAATTATGTAGTAAAATTACGTTCATCAGATTACTACAATCTCGTAGCTGGACCGTAAGTTTTGCTGTTCAATGTCGACTATTAAATAAAAATGACTGAAAAAGTTATACTCTAAAGAATTTGAAACCATAATAATTTCTAAAAGCCGGCTAGCTACTGGAGTCCTTTAAAAACTCATGACGGTTTAAGCCCAAAATGCAAGTATGTTTTTGAAATAAAATAATGCATCGGAAAACTAACTTGACAAATTAGTAGAAAATTTCTAACCCGAATGTTGGGAGTTAATTGCACTATCAGGTATAAGTTAGTGCACTAAAATTAAACACAGGGTAGTACGATAACATTAAGATTACACGGCTGGCGGTCATTACCTATTCCTGAATTCATTAGTTTCGTCAGTGGGTTGACGTATGACTCTCTCGAAGCCCTGCATGGGCTGCTGCACACTAGAATGTGATTCTCTAATAGATATCTTCTCATCTCATCCAAAAAAGGCCCTGGAAATAACCAATTATGTAATCGATGCTATCCATCTTGTTAAGCCAACTTACAGTTGGCAATATATTTGGCGTATAGTTACCCTTCCATTCCGCTTGGGAGGCTCTCGGGTCTCCAAACATGTTCATTGATCGGGCTCAAAACAGGAAACAAAACATTCAAAATGTATGAGTGGCAGTCATATTGCGATTTTGTCGTTTTACCTAGAAATCGAGAGGCGCAAAAGAAGCACTATGCAATGGTAATACACATCTATATAGTGCGCCTCTTCATAGGGCGCCTCTATCAAAACTTAGCAGGAATCCACTAAAAAAAAGTCATGCTTGCACGTGCGACATATTGGCCAATAGGTGCAGTATGGTGCGGAATGCCAGCCTTTAAAAACGAA
Organism: Parhyale hawaiensis; assembly: GCA_001587735.2. Lineage (NCBI taxonomy): Eukaryota > Metazoa > Arthropoda > Malacostraca > Amphipoda > Hyalidae > Parhyale > Parhyale hawaiensis. Next base: position 8,845,779 of record LQNS02278080.1, read on the forward strand.
TATTATCCATTTACAAAATACAAATGACATAAATAATGCCCATCCACTCTATATCACCGATAGGTAGGTTTTTAGCAGCGGAGCCATGTTTTAGTTGTTTTTCTCATGTACCTGACGGTATTTAGGCCTTAAACTGTATTTTTCGTTTGTTATTTCAGAGAACTGATGGTGAGCAACAAACCAAAACGCATACGAATATTCTATAAAATTTTTAACCGAGCAATGCCTGCTTCCATTACCTACTATGCTTTACGCTGGCCGTGTTCCACTGTTTTTCGGTCTTAATTCGTAAGCGTATTGTGGGATCACTGTGGTATTTCAACACAAAGCCTATTACACCTCTACCTTATTTATGGCCTACATAGTATATTGCTATAAGTGTTTACAGAGAAGTTTACTCGTGTATATTAAGCTGAAGCCAGGAAGTCGCTTCAACACATTTGAACTACGCCCAATTATTCAGAGAAAGTGGGAAACACGTTTTATTATTATTATTAAAACTTCACGCTTAAGCTCCCACGGACAGGTAATACAACCCAAATGAAGCATCTTGCAACACCGGGAAGCCCAAAACGCTGCTAAAGGAAATCCAGCAAAAAAAAAAAAAAAAACATTAACGGCTGACTTAAACGCCTGCAGGCCAACACGACCCAAAGTCGATGCTGGCAACAAATTCCAAACCCTAGCCGACCAGGGCACGAAGCACCGACAGAACTGATTAGTTCGACATCTGACAGCCTCCAAAGTGAAAGAGTGCGCTCCGCACGCAGCACAAGTCGCTCTCCCAAAAACCTCGAGGTCGGGGAGAGAAGAATACAACCAATGCCTCTCAGTATTGTACACCTTATAAAACATGCATAGCTCTGCTACTCTTCTCCTGTGGGACAGTTTCACTAGATCGTTTTCAGCGCACAGCCTGCTGGCTGAGATAACAAGTCGATTCAAAAGACACAAGTGAGTGTCAGCAGCTGAAGCCCAGACCGGTGAGCAACACTCCAATCAGGTAGCAAAAACGCACAAAAACATCTGCGGGCAACCAGACTATCACCAAACACGGAATTCACCTTACGCAGGAGCCCAATCTTAGTGGAAGCATGCGACACCAACCTCCTAATATGCGGCTCAAAAGTAAGCTTCTCATCAAAGACAACACCAAGAATCTCCAAGGAGCTAGACTCCTGAAGTAAAGTTTCATCAATCTCCAGTTGGGCATGCTGCGGTACAAGTGTCCGAGACCGACTGATAATCATCGACTTGGTCTTATTGGCATTCAGCTTCATACTCCAGGCCGAGCACCATGCGCTAAGGCGTGACAAACCTCTATTCAGAGACTGAGCGACAGCATCACGCAGGCGAGGAGCAGGTATCACCGCCATCAAAGTGGAATCGTCGGCATAGTTTATCAACGTGTTCTCGAGTGAAGAGAACATGTCACTAGTATAGAGAACAAACAACAGCGTGCCAAGCACACTGCCCTGAGGGACGCGAGACACCACCCCGACTGAGACGCTCAAAACGCTTATGCTTGTTTTCTGCCTGGGATGTGTTGCAATCAGACTCCGGTGTTACGCGGTGTCACCCCATGTAGCATCGTGAATGTGACGCGCGATCTCAGCGCCCCCCCAAGAACTCGTACCTAAACATTTCTGGCGGAGCCTTATTATGGCTTTATTTTAGGGCACAACGTTGAAAACATACGCGAAAGTGATTCAAATGCAGGAAAGCAACCAATATATGGCACTCATACATTTTGAATACCAATTATTATTAAGAATCAAAGACAATGGTTGTAAACATAGGCAGTGTTACCGTGTTACCCAGCTCATACACGTACAATTTTGGGACGTGTTGCATTCAGACGGCGGTGTTACCCTCACAATATTACACGTGTAGCAGAAGATGCGACTTGCGATCTCAGAGCCTCAGCAAAGATTTGCAGAACTTTCGGCAAGGTAAAACAAACACATTTATGACGAAGCCCTATTTTATGTGCATTCTAAGTCCCTCTTGAAACATGCAAGTAATTAGCGCAATATTATTGCACAAATTATTTCACGAATGATACAGGCTATACAATCATTTTGTGCAACATTCAACTTCATTAGCCCAAACTACACTTTGGCAGATTCATTTAATATTTTTTGAACTTGCTCTTGAAATTTGTTCCCAGCGAATTAATTTTTTATGATACATTTCTGTTCATGGATCGATCGTCTGGAAATATTTCCTTGTACGTTTCATACAATTTTTTCGTATTGTTCGTTTTTCTTGTTTCTGTTACTTTAATATCTGTTAGTAAGGCACCATAATGTTGGTAATGGCTAATAATCCTAATCCTCGATGAACTCAAATAAAACTATCGTTCGCCTTCGGTGGTTTTGGAAAACATAGTTTGGATACGTGAGAAGATCACAGCACCAACCACTTGCTATGAATTTTGGAGAAAACTCAGGCAAGTGCGGTTTGATGGCGCAATCCTGCACTCAGACGACGCAAGTATCGACAGTTTGCCAAACTGTTTTTTTTTGAAATCACACAATAATTTTGCGCAGTTACTCAACCGCTCTCTACACGGTCAAAATGCTTGCGCAACCACTATGTTTGTGCGCAAATTATTTGTATTTTTAGGGGGTCAGTTAGGATAAAAAGTTAAGAAAAGTACACAAAAGTGCTTCATATGTAACAATTCAAGCAATGTATGGCAGTCATACATTTTGCAGTACTAATTTTTGAGAGAATTATAGTTAACTAGACGACCCGTGACCCGTTGGGTCGTCAAAACGATCGTCTTGTCTGTCTTTCGTGCCCATTTTGCTTCCTTCTCAGCTGTTACTTATATTGATCTTTTCTCCATCTGTTTTTCCTCGTCTTTCCCGACTTCCTGTTCCCATGCGCGTTGATCCTGTGTGGTAACACCCTCGTGCATGGGTTCCACGTGTCTATTATCACACTACGTGTCCCTTCATTCTTCCTCTGTGACATCGCTTTTGTTGTTGAAACGGAGACTTAAACTTCTGAATATAATAATAATAGGCACGATCGTCTGTGCTTATTTATTTACCTGGTCGTAAACCACACGCTATTCGGCCGTCCTCTCCTGCCTGTCAAGGAGCTGCCCGTACGGCTCAGTGTCAACAGATTCTATGCTTGTCTAACGAAAGCAAATTCGATTTTTATGATACGTATTCCAGTTGTATTTTCCAGAGCAACTTTTAAATAATCGTGCCCGTTCTTGCAGCCAAGGGGCAGGTTCCACGTGCGTATCACAGATGCAATCGAATTAAAGAGCTAATCCATGCCCCCGGATAGAGCATAGGTCATATACCCCCAGAGGACCATGGAATTTATTCCCTATCTAAAAGTGAAGACGATGTGTCAAACAAGATCACAAGTAAATAAATACACAAGCAAGCAAGACCGGTTCACAGACTTTTAGTATAATATAGATATTCGTAACCAAAGGCAGTGTTACCCATAAGATGACCCTAAAATTTAGGAAGGTTGTCGTTGGTGTCACCCGGTGTTACTCAACCTGTGTAGCATTGGAGGCCTGTGTAGCACAAGACTTAGTGACACCGACGGCCTGATTGCAACGCGCCCCACGTTGGGCGTTGTTCGAATGTGTTGGAGCGACTTAATGGCTTCAGCTTAATATAGGCTTAATATACACGAGTAAACTCCTCTGTAAACACATGTAGCAATATCATGTGTGGGCCATTACTTAGGTAGGGGTGTTAATAGGCTTTGTATTGAAATACCGTAGTGAACCGACAATTCGTTTAACAATTATTAGCGAAAAACAGTGTAACACGGCCAGTGAAAACCATAGCAGGCGCTTCTTTTACGACGAGTAAATCACTATTCGTAGTTTAACGGCATATTGCATAATTGCCCAAAGCATTTCCTTCATTATCATACAGTTTAAGATTAAACTCGAAGTGGCAGTGTTGCATTATTTAAGCAAACATGGGGCCGCAGGTTTTGTGAGCATTGCAAATTAGTTATTTCATTCATAACACAATCTACAGCATAGTGGAGCAGAAAATTTATCATTGCGTTAAGCTCCAAAACGCCATTTGTTCAAGGCTTGTGTCAGCGCGTCATCATCTCAGTTTTGATGCTCTAAAAGTTGCGCATTTGAAAGAAAATCCAACCCGTAAGCGGCTCTACTTATTTTCAACGTCTTCAAAACCAATGAATAGTCCAGTAACACATGTTTATCATTCTCCAAAGGTGGATTTTTTTCATTAAGTAGCGTATTTGCAATTAAGTTCTTGGGAAAAAAATTTTCCGGAACGACAAGTTCATGGAGGTTATGAGCTGAAGAGATTTTGTGATAGAATAATGAGTGCAGCTTTTGCCGTGGGAAGCTTGCTATGTAGTAGAGTAGCATAAAGGATTTAAACTAAGATAACTTTTTTACACCGTAATATTATACGCCCTTCTTCAGCGTACATATTGCCTTGAAAATATTTATCTCGTAATATCTATTTCCCTAAAAAAATAAACCCGCTTCAATGAATTCAAGTAAAATTTTTGCGGACGCGAGCCAGTCTAACTTCTAACTATTTTGGGAAGTACTATTTCTTTCTGCCTTAACTAACTAAATTTATTTCTTTTTTTTTTTTTGCAGATGGCGATTCCTCTGAAAGGTGAGACTCTCTGGCCAACAAATCTTTCTTTTTGAAAGTGAAAGATGCTACAAAAAAAAAAAGAAGTAGAAATGAATATTTTCTCAGTGTCATATGACTAACTAAGATGCTTAACGATCAATAATATGAAGCAGCCTAAATGCATTTTGAAATTCATTCAATAATCATGAACGGAAGTCATGGAATTATTTCTTATAGGAAGTCAGTTTTAGATCAACTGTACTTCTGTTATATTCACAGCGTTGCATGCCATATGTGGCATGCTGTGTATGTCATAGGCATGATGAAGAACGTAAAGGTAGTCCAAAGCGCTTCCATGACTCTGTCCCTTATCTTGCTGGCCTGCTGTGACGCCATCTGGAGACTCAAACTCGGTCGCCCACTATAGTCTTTATTTAAGCTTTTCATGTTCTCATTTAATTAAAAGTTCTTCCCTCATTACTATGTATAACCAGTTCAATGAAAATGTTGCGATTCATAGTAAAAATCTTATGTAGCTGACTTGCTGCCACTTTAACTTATGTCTGGGCCATATTAGGCATTCGTAGGAACCACGTGATGTCAGAACTATATCTCGCGTGAAGAGCATGCTACGGTATCTATGTTACTCAGTATAAATATATTTCAAAACAACGAGTGAGTTGCCCATCTTTGCTTCAAGTTGTTGCAGGAAATGCATATGCGACCCCGGTGTTAAAAAATATTTTAGAGTCTCCGATATGCATTGTTTTTTACCGTATATTTTCACGCAGCGGATGAGAAAAAGGATATTAGCGATTATTATTATTATTGCTACAAAATCTTCCCGCACGGACCATCACAGACAGGTAAAACAATACAATTGAAGCACTCTGAAACACCGGGAAGCCCGAGACGCTGCTAAAGGAAAACCAACAAAAGCCATTAACAGCTGTCTTAAACGCCTGCAGGCCAACATGATTGAAAGCCGATACGGCAAAGAATTCCAGAGCCCAAGAGACCAGGGTGCGAAGCACCGACCGAACTGATTACTTCGACATCTAACATCCTCTAACGTGAAAGTGTGCGCTCCAACCGCAGTACATGTTTCTCTCCTAAACAATTTGAGGGCAGGGACAGGATACAATCAATGCCTCTCACCTCAAAAACACCTTAAAACATACAGATTTCGGCAACCTTTCTCCCGTGGAACAGGTTCACCACATCATTGCTCGCTCATAGCCTACTGGTTGAACTAACAAGTCGGTCCAACAAACGCAAATGACTGTCAGCAGCTGAAGCCCAGACCAGTGAGCAATACTATAACACAGGCAGCAAAAAGCGCAAAAGCACCAGCGGATAACCTCACTCGCACCAAACACAGAACTTACCTTACGCAAGAGCCCAATCTTACTAGAAGCACGTGACACCAGTCGTCCAATATGAGGCTCAAAAGTAAGCTTATCATCAGAGACAACACCAAAAATTTCCAAGGAGCTAGACTTCTGCAGCTAGCTGGCGTTTATCTCCAGATGTGGATGCTGCGGTACAAGTGTCCGAAACCGACTGAAAATCATTGACTTGGTCTTCCTAGCATTCAGCTTCATACTCCAGGCCGAGTACCATGCTCTAATGCGTGACACATCCCTATTCAGAGGAGACTGGGCGACAGCATTACGCATGCTGTATGCAGGTATCACTGCTATCAGAGTGGAATCGTCGGCATAATTGACCATCGTATTTTTTTCAGCGAAGAGAACTTGTCACTAGTATACAGAACGAATGAAAGCGGGCTAAGTACGTTACCCTGAAGGACACCAAGACTAAGACGCTCAAAACGCTGCCAGCAGACACACTCTGCGTTCGCCCAGAAAGAAAATTGTGAATGATTGACTGAACTCTACCGCCCACACCAAAGACTCAAGCTTGTCTAATAGACCCTTGTGGTTGACCCCAACAACAACAACCCAAACCAGTTTTGTACGCAAACTGATGAGCTGGCAGTAAACCCGTAAAGTAAGCAAAACGATCAAGCTTACAGGGTACCAATTTCTCGAACACTGTCGACAAAATGGGCGTCAGCGTAATGAGTCGGTAGTTGGCTATATGGGGCGACACTGGAACTTTAGGCACCGGAAAATTACTGCTAGCTTGGGAGCAAGAACACCAGCAAGCTGCTTATTAAACAGAGGAAATATGAAACGTAAAACAAGTATAGAAATTTTCTCAATAACTATAGTAGTTCCTCAACAAATGTACTAACTGCCAAAAATTACAGTTATTCTGAACTCGACAGATCAACTACAAGAGAGAAAAGGAAGGAACTATTGAAAAATTGTTCGGCATGAACAACCAAATAAAAAGTATCTGTAAATTCAGATAAGTTATCGCAAAACAGTTCTTTCTGTTTTTTTATTTATTATGAATGAGGCATATAATTATACTACGTTCAACTTCATGTCTGAGCTAGTGAGCTGTAATCTCAGAATGAGGAGCGCACAAAAAAAAAAAAAAAACGTTAGAGATGCTCATAGATGTAAAAATGCTAGTTCTTTAGTCGCAAGTAATAACTAGAAAGACAATTTCATGCATCAATTAGTTATTGTAATTCTATGGTATGCTAGCTATAGCTGCCTCAGTTTAGAAAAGTTAGACTAGTAAGCACGTACCTCCAGTTGCAACCATGATGTATAACTGTTCAATAGTGTGTAGATGCTAAGGCATAAAGATATCAGTTTGAGAATACTCGGGTATAGCTCCAGAGGATAAATTTTTAATGTTTTGCTGCATTTTATCTAACTAGTTATGGGCGAAGGCAGTCTTTACCCATATTGAACGCGAAAAAATGTAGAGCACATATGTCGCCATTCCACTACGAAAACTTGCAGATTTATCATATTTGCGCGTAGATTTCTATCTTCAAGCATCTACAGCGAGCCTACCTGTACCTGTGATGATACTTCGGACGAGGTCCAACCGACGTTACACACGTGGCCTATCTTGTGCAGAGGTGATGCTGCAGTCCGTGACCAGCGGGGTGGCTAACAGCGAGTTATCACCACAGTTCACGTAGCCGCTTACAGCAGTTTTATCTGACACTTTCAGTAAGCATGCGTCCAGTAAGTGTTTAAATTTCGCAGTCTCTGTACCGGTGACATTTCGAATGTGATGAGGCATTTTGTTGAATTATCTCGCCCCTCGGACTACGAAACTATTAGAATACTTTGTGGCTATCGCATCACCACCAGTTTTGATCGGAATACGCACCTCACAAGTGCGACCAATACGGTTTGAGTGTCTGGCCTNAGCATTGTGTCTGCCTCTCGTGAAGAGAAAGTTCGAAGCACCCATCCGCTCCACTTCTTGCCTACGGTAACAACTCGAGCCACATGATCTTCAAAAGTGGCATTATCTTGTATTGTCACCCCAAGATCCCTTAAAATTTGCTTTCTCTCGATTTCGCTCCCATCTCTCGTCGTGTAAGACGTGGATTCAGTAAGGGAGAGGTTTTTTCCGTACCGCAAAAGTTCAAATTTTGATTTGTTGAAGGTCATGTTGTTAACCGATGCCCAGTGAAAGATGTTGGTTAGATCTAGTTTCACATTCCGTACGCCCGCCGTTGATTGTACGGCTGCTAATATCCGTGTGTTATCAGCGAACGATGAGGGAACGGCAAACTTGCATTGGTGCCCCATATCATTTATCATCATGAGGAAAAATATTGGACCAAGCACGGTGCCTTGTGGGACTCCACTGAGTACCAGCTGTCTTTTAGACACTTTATTATTTATAATTACACTTTGTGTTCGGTTTGTCAGGAAAGCTTCGATCCATCTAAGACATTTTCCACGGATGCCCATGTTGAAGAGTTTGAGTAGCAGTATTCTATGGTCTGCTTTATCGAATGCTTTGGCAAATCTAAATATATTAAGTCTACACTTTTGCCTTGGCATAGTAGGTCGAGAATAGAGTCATAATGCTCAAGCAGCTGCGAAGTGATTGAACGTTTATGGTGAAATTAAGCCATGTTGATTTGATGCAAGCAGCTTATTGCTCTCCAAATTATGTACAAGGTGTTTCCTAAAGTAGCCTATTGCTACTTGCTAATGTTTTGCGAAAAAATTGCGTTTTTTGTTCCAATTACTCCAATGTATAGGCACACCAGACCATTGTTAGCCGCGCCTGCACTGTCCAGGTTACGTTTTAAGGAGAAGAGTCACAAATTGGTTACCACCACTAAAGAGGTTATGTTTTTACTGTGTTTGTCTATGTATAATCATGACTACTCGAAATTTATGAGCGGATCCTTACAAAATTTAAAGGGATGTTTACACTAACAGATGATTAGCTTTTGTAAAAATTCGTCTACCGGTTTGTTTGTTTGTGTGGCTATCTTTTTTAGTATCGGTACGCAAAAAGCTCTGGAGGGATGTTCATGAAATTTACATGAATTGTTAGCTATATGACGAAGAGCAAATGACAAAATATTTGTTGTGATCTGCAAGTTTGTTTATTGCTGTGTTTCATTTTACGGTTGTTAGCACAATGACTTAAAAAGTTGTGAATGAATCTTCATGAAATTTACATGAATTGTTATATTTGCTAAAAGATATGAGCGGTAAAACTTTGGCGTTGATCGGCTCGTGTGTTCGACGAATGTTTGTCATATTGTGTGTTAGCAGCATAACTCTAAAAGTTATGAAGGGATTTTCAATAAAATTATAGAAACTGTTAATATTATGAAAAGGCACAAATGATTGAATATTGGTGTAGATACAAAGAAAATCATGAATTAAGAACCAATTTTAATTTTGCGTTACGGTTGCAAGCCTTTGCAGTGGTATGCGCCCTCGAGTGATCAAGTTCAGTGATTCGGCTACCTTTACTTAGTTATGCAATATGAGTAATACCTGTTTTTTAGAAACTCGAAGTCTGTGTATAAAAATACCTTCAAAAGCTTACGAAAATGCCATTAAGACCAAGTCTATGATTGTCAGTCGGTCTCGAGCAAATTTACAGCAGCATCCTGAACGAAGATACAGTGGCTAGACATATGTATTTGCACAATTCTGTTTTTATGTATTTTAAAAAATTTTAGGACTGCTTTAGGATAGTTGACACAGAAGTTTATATAACATATATATATATATATAATAGAATAAAAATTACTATCCTTTGGTAAATTATAAAATTGAAAAAGTCGACACGAACTAATAATTAAAACTTGACGTTTCGGGATACTTCTCCCATTTTCAAAAGCCTAATAAAATCTTTAATGGAT
>LQNS02278080.1:8856388-8868195 GCA_001587735.2 Parhyale hawaiensis
GAACAATTTGCAGTGGTGGTCCAATAGATGGTACGGGTAACCGTTATTTTTGAAAAAAGTACGGAGAAAGTTAACTTCCTTTGAGAAGGTAAGATAGGAGGAGGACAAATGGTATGCTCGAAATAGTAGGGTTTTTATAGCATTGGTCAAGTCAAGTCAAGTCAAGTTTTAATTATTAGTTCGTGTCGACTTTTTCAATTTTATAATAGAATATTTAAACAGAACAGTCAAATGTGCACTTATAACAAGAAAATTTAACACAAGCCAAAGCAATGAGAGACAAAAGTATTTGACTAAAAAAAATGATAACATTAGTACTTGGTGGGGTGAGCTTTATTGGCAATAACAGCATGGAGACGATTGTTATAGCTGGAAATTAACTTTTTACATTCACTTGATGGTATTTTTTCCATTCTTCCATGCAGATAACCTTTTATTCAGTAAGGCTTTTGGGACACCGTTTGTGGATACCAGATTTAAAAAGACGCCACAAATTCTCTATTGGGTTAAGGACCGGGGATTGGTTAGGCCATGGGAGAACATTTATTTTCTTCTTTTGAAACCATTCTTTCGCTAAATTTGCAATATGCTTGGGGTCGTTGTCTTGTTGGAAGGACCACCTGCGCCGTCCGTAGAATTTTTTGGCACTTGGAAGCATCTTCTTCTCTAATATCTCCCTGTACATGAAACTATTCATCTTGCCATCAATAATATGAAGATCCCAAACACCAAGGGCAGTAAAGCCACCCCACACCATGATGCTGCCCCCTCCATGCTTCACGGTGGGGATGGTGTTCTCAGGGTCATCGGCAGTACCCCGTTTCCTCCATACATGCCGAGCTTCAGCCACAAAGTTCTATTTTAGTTTCGTCAGACCATATAACCCCTTCCCAAAACTCATTTCCTTTGTCCAGGTAGTCTTTGGCAAATTTTAAGCGACTCTTGACATGTTTTCCTGTAAGTAGAGGAGTTTTGCGAGGAGTGTAAGAATGAATGGCATAACGGTTCAATTCGCTAACAATAGTTTTCTTACTGAAATGCAGTCCATGAGACGCCAGTTCTCTCTGAAGGTCAGCACGAGTTGTCATGGGGTCATTAGTCACCTTACGTAGCATGTAGCGCCGAGGACGACCCATGACCTTACGCGGAGCTCCAGGTCTTGGCAGATTGAAGACCGCCCCAGTCACTTGATGCTTGCGGAATATTGCTCCAACCGTTGAAAAAGGAACATTGGCACGTTCTGATATTACTCTATAAGTTAATCCCTCACTAGGAACTTGAATTATCGATTTACGAGTAGTTTCAGGGATTTCTTTAACTTTGGGCATTGAAGTGAGAGTGTGCGCGACTTCAACGAGGTCTAGAGAGGTAATGATTGTTTGTTTACATTGCATTTGTTTTGAGACGTTTCGTGAACGTTCTAGATTAATTTCCAAACTAATTTATTCAAATTATACTATTATATATCAACAATTCAACATCATATTTATTTTGTCAAATACTTTTATCCCTCATTACTTTTACTTGTATTAAATTTTCTTTTTATAAGAGCCCATTTGACTATTCTGTTTAAAAGTTCTATTAAATATGTGTTATATAAACTTCCTGTATTGATTATCCTAAAGCAGTCCGTAGTTTTTTTTTAAATGCATAAAAAATAGGGTTGTGCAAATACTTATGTCTAGACACTGTAGATGGCACTTTGTTTCAAGAGTCTCAATGTTATCTTTGATGAGGAGCTTACTTCTGAGCTGCATATTATGCGACTGGTACGTGTCACGAGATTCCAGTAAGATTAGGGTCCTGCGTAAGGTGAAGTCTGTGTTTGGTGCCAGTGAGGTTGTCTGCAAATTCTTTTACGCTTTTTGCTGCCTGGGTTGGAGTATTGATACTTTGGGCTTCAGCTGCTGATAGTCACTTGCGTCTGCTGGACCGACTTGTTAGTTCAACCAGCAGGCTGTGCTCCAAAAATGATCTGGTGAATCTGTTCCACGGGAGTGGGGTAAAGGTAAAGTCAACTTAGACCACACCCTCACTTCGGAAACCCACATGCACTGGTTTGTGCTGCGGGTACAGTCCCACTGGCCCCAGATGAGTAAGTGTAGTCGCAGTCGCCCTCGGGTCACCAAGAACTATTGCGCCAATTTGACGGAAGGAACAAATGACCCGAGACCCCCCACCTCCACATCCCTGATGTTGACAGTTCTGCCACAGCGCTGTGCATGCACACACTACTTGCCGAGTCAGCACTCCATGATCTGCCAAGAGCTCGAGTGTCTGGCGGAGTATCGAACCAGCGAGCAATACATGGTGTTAGAGTTGAGATCGGAAGCATGCAGCTACCGTGGCTGAACACTGTATGTTTTATAAGATGTAAAAAATTAGAGATATTTGTTGTATTCTTTATGTCCCTGCCATCGAGGTCTTTAGGAGGATTACATATGTTGCAGTTTACGCACACTCTCCGCTCTTCCGCTCTGGAGTTTGACAGGTGCTGAACTCGTCAGTTCAGTCGGTGCTTCGTACCCTGGTCCGTTGGGGTATGGACTTCATTGCCGGCATCAGCTTTCGGTCGTGTTGGCCGGCAGGCGTTAAGTCGGGTGTTAATGTTCATTTTTTATTTTCTATAGCAGCGTTTGGGCTCTCCAGTGTTGCAAAATGCTTCATTAGGGTTGTACTTCCTGTCAATGGTGGTATCCTGGGCGTGAAGGGTTGTAGGGTTGTACTTCCTGTCAATGGTGGTATCCTGGGCGTGAAGTAATATAGTACTAATAATAATAATAGGTGCTAGTGAAGTAAGATATTCTAAAGATGAACATACTATCACGAATGGTGGACTCTCAATATTGGCCACCATATAGTTGTTTTGCACTTCTGAAAGCAGCGATGAACTTATTTCATCTCAGCCTATATTCAGGACATAAGACGCACAAGTCATAATTAACTGTCAGAGAGTTACTAAATTGAGAGGACTTTGTTTTTCCGGGAGCTGCATCCCTACTTTTTTTTACAGACGCTCCGGGGAAATCGGCGGCCCTTCGCTCTGTCGCTGAGCGGCCCTGGCGCTTCGGTCTGCTGTTGAGCACCTGCAGCGACAGTGACAGTACCAGTAGTACCAGCGATAGTGACAGCGCTAGTGACGAGGAGGGCGTCAGCGTCGACAGCGACAGTGACAGCGCTGGTGACGAGGACAGAGTCAGCGCCCGCAGCGACAGTGACAGTACCAGTAGTACCAGCGATAGTGACAGCGCTAGTGACGAGGAGGGCGTTAGCGTCGACAGCGACAGTGACAGCGCTAGCATTGGAGATACAAGGGAGGATCTGGTTGCATAAAATCCTCCACAGTATCAACGGCTTGACTCTAGTACATGACGAGAATGATCTATGGACCTTGCAGCTCCTAAGACTCCTAGAGCAGCTACATTCATGTACAACTACGTTATATTACCGTGGATGAGGTTACCGTAAAGTTGAGTTAGATAAATATTTATGGACAAAGAAGTTTATTACCCCCCAACAAAACAGACATGAAATTGTCTTCATAGAATCTAGTCATAATAAAATTTTAATTTACATAATTTATTGCGAGTCATGCTGGTATTTGAAAAATTACTGAAGAAAAATGTAGCATAAGCTGTTGACAAGCACAGGACTCGATTAGATTAGTTTGAACAGTTTCTGGGTTCTTGAAGCATCGATAATTATGCCTAAGGGTCTACAAATAACATAAAATTATAGGAAATTCTGGCAATAGTCACACCCTGAAAAATCCTTAACAGATATTGTCCCAAGTTTGTCTGCATCACTTAAGTAGCAACGACCAGAAGAAGCAAGCTTTGAATATTTGCTCTACTTAGTGGGTCTGCATGGGCATGGGTTTGCTATTAATTTTTTTTTTAAATTTAGTGTTCATCAGATTACTTCAACATGCGATTGTAAAATCTAACCAACATAATGCAATTATTTTGTCTTGCCTACATTTTTTAGAGTTGGAGATACACAAGCCATGATTAACTGATTGAGAGTTACTTATCTAAATGGACTTTGCTTTTTTGTGAGAGAAGCATCATGATACTTAATCCTTCAGAGCCAGGTATCTACTGCACGCTGTAACTGGAATAGTAAATATTGCACTTTATATGTTGTGTCTTTATCCTATGCAGGCTGAAGCATAAAGCACTTTATTGTCAAAAGCGATTGTTTTGCCATTACAGTTGATCAGTTAACAAGAAATCAAATAATTTCTACGTTTCACCGCGTTTTATCAAACTTTCACATTACGTTGGTGAAAAGTGGCACATGTCCTGCCACAAATACGTATAGAACGAAAAATTATTTTTCTATATGGAAGAGGCTTCATGCTTATTTCTAAAAGGCTGGAAGAGAAAAACTGGATTCGCCCCAGCCCTACACCGAGAATATTTTTGATCCACTGCTTTGTATTTTTCAACAGCACCACAGAATAATTTGATTTGGTCTTTGTGAATGCGACCACTAACTGAAATGAACAAAGTTAGTGACAATCGAACTTCTGTGATTGATACATAATTAATAATAAGTAGTACATGTAGCGAAATTCTGTCCATTCGCGACTCTGACTTACCGACGCATCATGGTTGATGAGTCTTTGCATTAAGCTTGCCAACACATGCAGCCTGCGAAAGAAGGAGGAATTTTGAGTCAAAACACTTGCAGTACTAGATAAAATTAGCAACAGTTCAACTTCAGTAAATATTGTAATTACAAGTTAAGATAATAGAAGCAGTGAAATACAGTGACCTTGCTCCAGGAATTCTGGTTCTCACAATTGTACTGCAGACCTTGCCATGGTTTTAACACCTGGGGTGTGTCGTAATCACGCCAAAACTTATTTCACCATAACCCGAGCCGCAGTCGCCATTTGAGCTATGATTGCCACACGGGTTGCGACTGGCTGAGTCGCCGGTGTTACGCGGTGTAGCACAGGCAACAAAAAAATAAATAATGATAGCGACAAACCCCTTATAGTGACATGAGTAAAAAAGTACCGATGATCAAAAATGAATTTCTAGAGGTTTTAAACATTATCCAAAGGATACGTGAGAGGCGATAGCATATGAAATAATCTATACTTGCTGTACCGTGGAAATTCCAAGGTAAGTGAATATTTTCACTTTCTTTATTTAACCTAAGGTAGCGCTCGTATCACGTTTGAACTAACGTTTCCCGCTTAATCCAGGCTATCCTCATGCAGTCCGTCTACCTTACGTCTCATCTAGCTTCTCCTAGTATTTCGATTTCGTCACTGAATCCCGCAATTATTCAGTCACCAACGAATTCGCACTTGTGTGTTGATAAAGACATGGTAATACGACGGTACATCTTGCATTATTCTCTTACAGTATGTATTTGCAGGCATCTTATAAGCTCTATTTCCCACACTTTACAGATAATGTAGCCTTCCATACGGTCGAACATTAAAATTGTTTATCGGTGTTTTTATTTTTTCTCACTATTTCGGAACCCGTGGACACTGATCAGAAGCCCAAAATTTTTCTGTTTCTTTGATTGTGATAGCTAGATAGTAGCTAAAGAAAACATATTCGGCCAACTTCTCCACTCGCAATAGGTTCAGCTTCTGTGCTCAAGATGTCATTATGATTTTCAGGCATCAAATTGTAAACTGTATAGGAGGTGGATACTGTGACCGTACCGTAACCTCTTCAAAAAAAGACTTCAGAGCAAAAAAGCCCAACACTACCCTTTCTATTTATCCGTGCCGTATCATGGCTACGCATCTGGCCATATTAGAAATGCCATTTCAAAGTGAAAAGGATGTTGTTGAAACGTGAAAACCCGCAGGCAAATATGATACGGGGAAATGATTCGTATTTAAAGCCAAATCTCTAAATTTGTTCCATCTATTAATGAAATGGGTGACACAAAAAGTAGGTTGGTAGGTACGTACCTACAAGTGACTTAGGAATCACTATTACAAACAAACTACAACACAGTCAACAAGTCGACAAGAGTGTGAAAATGGCGAGCAGAGTACTCGGATTCATCACCAGAAACTTCGAATACAACTCCAAGGACATCATCGTTCCCTTGTACAAGACATTAGTGAGGCCACACTTAGAATTTGCCGTTCAATTCTGGTCGCCTCATCTCTGTTAAGATATCGATAACATGGAAGGATTCCAACGCAGAGCAACGAAATTGATACCTCGGCTGAGAAACAAGTCGTATGAACGTCACTTAAAGGAACTGGGTCTGATCTCTCTCGAGCAAAGACGACTCGGGGGACAACTAATAGAAACATTCAAGTACTTGAATGGCTTCAACGACGTACCTATAACGGGACTCTTTGAAAGAGACCTTAATGATTGCTTGCGAACAACGGTCAAAAACTCAAGCATAAAGCTCGAAGAACAACCTTAATTCAGCAGTTCTTTCCCTATTTCATGGTCAGCAATTAGCATTTGGAATAGACTACCTTCCGATGTTGTTTCTGCGGAATCGGTCAACTCGTTTAAAAATCGTCTTGACATACACTGGGAGAGATATCCTCCACAGCTAAGAACTTCTCCTCCACGAGTCGCAAGCACTTAACAGCCAAAGCTTCCCAGGCCATTTTATGCTGACTTCATCTCACTTCCACTCCATCTATACATTTAAGCTCCGTGTATCAGCGGCTATCGATGATGCTTAGGAGCAATCATGATCATCTCTTTGGCGGAGATTCTTCTCCCCCTCTTTTTTATTGTTTCTTTTGTATTTTCTCTTTCTCTTTATTCTCTTTCGTCTTCCGTTTTTTCTCCTCTCGTTTCCCCAGTCCTCTATATCCTACTAACATAATGGCAATAGCTCATAGAGGCCGTGGTGTTAGTACCGGTGTCTCTTTGGGAATGGGCCTCTTTGTTCGTCTACTGCCGCCTATCTAATCTACTAGCGTATTAATATATAGACTAGCTGAACCCGTAAAACTTTCACAGCTTTGTAAGGCTTGGTTACACAACACTTATTCTTGAACACAGGGACTCGATATGTGGTATATCAAGTCCATCCTCTTGGTTGATAATAATCTATATATTAAGGGGGCCTTTTCACGGAAAATGGTCATAATTTTCAAATTTTTGTTTTGTGCTCAAAAAGTGTCCTCAGGTATGGCGCTATTACGTCCCAAATTTTTAGGGGGCTAGCAGCACTAGAAACCCCCGAAAGGGGGGAGGGCAAAGGGGGTCCAGATGGGGTCCGGAGGAAGTCAAAATTTATTTTTTCTTTTTTTGCTGCAAAATGATTTGCATACGAAGGGCTATTACGTGCCAAATTTTTAGGGGGCTAGCAGCACTAGAACCCCCCAAAAAAGGGAGGCAAAGGGGGTCCGGAGGGGTCAAAAATTGACTTTTTCATGATTTTTCACCTATAGGTATAGCTATTCCATATTTTTATTAGTGAATGACGAATGTAAGGTATTTGTAGGTGGAAATGTACTATAGATAAAGCATATCAAGTGCATTTCCACTGTAAACAGCGCAGGTTTTACAAAATTCATCCACAAAAACATAAAATTTGCCGCCCTGAAATATTTGATTTTTCAGAATAAAAAAGAACGTAAGTCGATGAGTTTTTATGCTACACTAAAAACATAGACAGTTTTGGAATCCCTGAAACAATCCTAACAACGCTAAGAAGGGATATTTTCAATTTCCGTTTAGTTTTTTTATTATTAAATGAAATATCAAGAAAATTTACATATTTTATGAATTTTTCGGTAACCCAAAGGGGAATTGAAAAAACCCCTCCTTAACGTTGTTAGGAATGTTTCAAGGATTCCAAAACTGTCTTTGTTTTTAGTGTAGCATAGAAACTCATCGACTTACGTTCTTTTAAAAATTTTTAATGAAATAAATGGATAAAATTAAAATCTCATTTTCTGAAGAAACTAAGGCCTAAACTGAAAAAGTTGCACGAACAAAATGTTTTTATTTTTCAATTGTACATCTTATGTGCAAATTTCAGAAAAATCGGTTCAAAAATAAAAAAAAAAACGAAAATTTTGAAAAGGCCCCCTTAATACGCTTGTATCTACGTGTGTGTGTGTGTGTGTGTTTGCCACGCTCTTCACAATTAGATAGGCGTAAATTAGAGACTTGACATCATTTCACTCGTATCATATCTACGTTTTCGTTTTCCTTACAAAAATTTTACTCGCTTTGCTGGTAGCGGATGGCATTCCTCATAGGGTCTGAGGCGTAGCAAAGATACGCCCTGGATAAAGAAAACTGGTGGTATTTGCATATCTGCTCTGAATTCATTTTTCGAAGAGAATGTGCTGCTGGGAGAGCATCAGCCAGTACAGTGCGATGTCTGAGGAAATGCAATGACTTCTTCAGAATAAGAGGAAATGCAATAACATCTGTAGAACAAAAGAATACTCTACAGCGAATGAAACAATTGACCCAATCTATTTTTGTTTATTGTATACTGTTTTGTATTGCATTAAACAAAGCAGGAAAATGATGGGTTGTTGATCAGCGGTATTCACAGGTTCCGAAATAGTCAGAAAAATCGGATACGCCGACAAAAAATTAGAACGTGTAACCTTATGGCGGGCTAAATTATCTGTAAACTGGGGGAAACGGAGCTTTAAAAAAATGTGTGCAAATAAAAAGAGAACATTGCAAGATGTACCGTCGGGTGTCTATGTTTTTATAGAGACACGAGTGCAAAATCTCTTGTGAGAGAACAAATGAGTGATACATATTATAAAGTGAGAGCATTAACAAATCGTCGAATTCTCACGGGTCACCCACGCTTCACGTTAGAGACGGAATGCGTAACGATAGACAGCGTTAAGCGGCGGATGTTAGTTCAGACGGTGTGGGTTAAGCTAGAAGCGCTACCTCAAATTAAATAAGGCGAGTGAAGACATTCCATAACCGGGTGTGTCACGCTCTTCACTAACAGATAGAAGGAAACTAGAGCGTCTCGAGATACTTTTGGATACGACCCGGGAAGGGATCAATGGAAGAAATAGTCAAGTTCATATTTCATCTTCTATGCAGCTCGCAGGTCTAGGATAGGCGCTTCATCGCCAGGCTTCGAACATTTTCAACCTTGGTAAGCGTGATGCTGGTCCGAGGGTATCATAATTGAAAGAACAGTTCTTTTGTTTTTAGAATTTCAACAAGTTCATTCAGTGTTAGATAGTGGAAAATTCGGACGATATGGGACTGAGATATCACTAAAGAACATTGCTTCGGTTCTGTGTAATTTCTAAGGGGTTCTAGCTACACCCACAGCAGCGTAATCAGAAGGGTAGGAAGTAACGTTCCCATTTTTCGTTAGACTGATTTCGTCAGGATTAAGTGACTGGCGTTATTTATGTGGTTGGTTAAGTTAGAGGAGCTGTGTTATGTTAGGTTCGTTATAGTAGCGTATTGCTTAGATTGCTACATCTTATAAAGTGGGAGCATTAACTAATCGGTGAATTCCCACCGGTCACTTTAGCCTATATGACTTAATTATGCTTGGGTAGACAGACATTGTTGAGTTGGAATGAGCGACGGACGTTTACTCAGACGGGGTGGGCTTCGTTATAAGAGCTGCATTAGGTTACACTGAGGTAAATTGTAATAGTGTAGCGTGATTTGCTTCTTTTTGCAAAGTATAGTCTGTATTCAACCGTGGAATTCCACGGGTCCCGCTAGTCTATATATTAATACGCTTGTTCCTACCTACCGACCTACCTACCTACCTACCTGCGGTGTGTGTCACGCTTTTCATCACTAATAGACGGAAGGAAATTAGAGATACGATGACTTCGGGAAGCTGGGTATCTATGATACGGCGAGCGTCAGTAATCTTTCGGCCACTGGGAATGGTCGTTTTATAATTGCGTTAAAGATATTTTCCCTTTATTTCCATAAAGGGAGCGCAATGAATAATGGGCATTGAAAATGGATATTGCACCATGTCATGCAATTCATGACGCAAAAGTTTGCCGATTGCATCATGTTTCGGTAGGAAGGAGGTGGGGGTAAGGCAAAGGAGGGGATGGGGGTGAAGCAGAGGTTAATGGTTGAACAGAATGAGGTTGGTTTGCATCTTTGGAAAGCTCCATAAAGGGGACACACAGTATGTATAAAAATTAAAGGCCCGGTAGACTTTGAAAATTTCACAGGTACAGCTATATACAGCTATATATTAATACGCTTGTATCTACGTGTGTGTGTGTGTCACGCTCTTCACAAATAGATAGGCGTAAATTAGAGACTTGACTTCATTTCACCCGTATCATCTCTACGCTTTCGTTTTTCATAACAAAAATTTTACTCGCTTTGCTGGTTGCGGATGGTATTCTTCTTAGGGTCTGAGGCGTAGCCAAGATACGCCTGGGTAAAGAAAATTGGTAGTGTTGGGCTTCTCTACTCTGAATTCATTGTTTGAAGTGAATGTGCTGCTGGGAGAGCATCAGCCAGTACAGTGCGGTGTCTGAGGAAATGCAATGACATCTTCAGAACAGAAGAATACTCTCCAGCGAATGAAACAATTGACCCAATCCATTTTCGTTCATTGGATTCTGCTTTGTATTGCATTAAACAAAGCTGAAAAATGATGGTTTGTTGATCAGCAGCATTCACGGGTTCCGAAATAGTGAGAAAAAAATCGGATACGCAGACAAAAAATTAGAACGTGCAACCTTATGGATTGCTAAATTATCTGTAAACTGTGGGAAACGGAGCTTTAAGAAAAATGTGAAAATAAAAGGAGAACATCGCAAAAATTACCGTCGTGTTTCTATGTTTTTATCAAGACACAAGTGCTAATTCTCTGCTGAGAGAAAAAATGAGTGATACATTTTGTAAAAAGTGAGCATTAACAAATCGTCTAATTCTCACGGGTCACCCACGCTTCACGTTAGAGACGGAATGCGTAACGACAGACTGGGTTAAGCGGCGGATATTAGTAGGGGCGGTGTGGATAAAGTTAGAAGCGCTACCTCAAATTAAATAAGGTGAGTGAAAACATTCTCTAATCGTGTCACGCTCTTCACTAACAGAAGGAAATTAGAGTGTCCCGAGGTACTCTTGGATACGACCCCGGAAGGGATCAGAGGAAGAAATAGTCAAATTTATATTTCAGCTTCTATGCGGCTCGCAGGTTTAGGGTAGACACTTCACGGCGTGCGTGATACTGGTACGAGGGTATCATAATTAAAGAACAATTCTTTTGTTTGTAGAATATTTAAAGGTTCATTCAGTATTAGACAGGGGAAAAGTCGGATGATACGGGGCTGAGATATCACTGATGAATATTGCTTCTGTTCTGTGGAATTTCTAAGGGGTTCCAGCTGCACCCACAGCAGCGTAATCAGAAGGGTAAGAAGTAACGTTCCCATGTTTCGTATGACTGATTTCGTCAGGATTAAGTGACTGACGTTATTTATGTGGTAGGTTAGGTTAGAGGAGCTGTGTTAGGTTAGGTGCGTTATAATAGCGTATAGCTTAGATTGCTACATCTTATAAAGTGGGAACATTAACTAATCGGTGAATTCCCACCGGTCACGTTAGCTTTTACGACGGGGTGGGCTACGTTATAAGAGCTGCATTAGGTTAAACTGAGGTAAATTTCAATAGTGTAGCGTGGGTTGGTTCATTTTGGCATGTATAGTCTTTATTCAACCGTGGAATTCCACGGGTCCTGCTAGTCTATATATTAATACGCTTGTTCCTACCTACCTACCTACCTACCTGCGGTGTGTGTCACGCTTTTCATCACTAATAGACGGAAGGAAATTAGAGATTCGATGACTTCGGGAAGCT
>LQNS02278080.1:8917137-8930087 GCA_001587735.2 Parhyale hawaiensis
CCGTTGCTACCACCTACTTCCACAAGCCCGTTGCTACCACCTGCTTCCACAGGCCCGTTGCTACCAGCCTGCTTCCACCAGTCTGCTGTTACCAGCCTGCTTCCACGAGCCTGCTGTTACCAGCCTGCTTCCACAAGCCCGCTGTTACCGGCCTGCTTCCACAAGCCCGTTGCTACCACCTGCTTCCACAAGCCCGTTGCTACCACCTACTTCCACAGGCCCGTTGCTACCACCTGCTTCCACAAGCCCGTTGCTACCACCTACTTCCACAGGCCCGTTGCTACCAGCCTGCTTCCACAAGCCCGCTATTACCAGCCTGCTTCCACAAGCCCGCTGTTACCAGCCTGCTTCCACAAGCCCGCTGTTACCAGCCTGCTTCCACAAGCCTGCTGTTACCAGCCTGCTTCCACAAGCCCACTGTTACCAGCCTGCTTCCACAAGCCCGCTGTTACCGACCTGCTTCCACAAGCCTGCTGTTACCAGCCTGCTTCCACAAGTCCGCTGTTCCCAGTCTGTAGAGCTTCACCAGCCCGTTGCCACCGCCCCTCCCCTCAAAGTTCGCCCGTTACGGCCTGTCGAGGTCTAATCAACGGGCGCCTGCAGCCTCGTTCTTCAAAAAAAGAGGAGGGCGTGAAAAAAATTCTGGTTAGCCTACGCCAGCCTTCTAATTAACGACCAAGGCGTCGTGTAACCAGCGAGAGAGCAATCCATTGTTGCACTTTCAAATAGGTATGACGTGTTCTACGGTTTCATTAAGACTAGTAAGTGATCGAACATCTACGCTACAGTTATTACGGATGTGCGTTGGTAAAACTTACAGTTTTGAAATTTTTTTCATTCTGTAAAGGATACTGCTCACGACAGCACAAAATACAAAACGTTCGTTACAATCGTTGCGGTTGAGTCGCCCGGGCATGATTTAGGCCCGCGCGGTTTCACGCTATCTAAAAACATGTAGAAAATCTAGCCGCCCCATGAGGTTCACACGCACATAGCAGGGAAGAGCGATAAAGTTTTGTGGATCGCCATTAAGTTTGGAAAAAATTTAATCAAGTTGCAGAACGTGTAGTTCCGACTCATTAAGCTGCGGTCGCAGTCACGGGAACATGTTCCTATGAACCTGAAATATTTGGCATTTTGTGATCTCATGAGAAGCAGGCTTGACGCTCAGCATTCTCAATGAAGGTCGTTATGCTTGATAGGCATTTATATAGGGGTATAAATGCCCTTGAATAGATGAGAACAAAACTTTGTCTGTAGTTTTAGGATAACGTTCACAACCATGTGTACTCCATTGGAATAACCCTTCTTTAGAAAGGGAATCACTTCCCGAGGGTCGTGTGAATGATTTTAATACGTTTCCTTATTAGCAATTTCCATATTCTCATATCGCGCCTGGCGCAAATGATTTCTGATCCAATGGATGGCAGCGTACATGCTGGCAACACTCTTATCCTTCAAAATTAGAACCGTTATGGCAGTGTGCAAGGAACTTTGTTTTCAGAATATTGTTATCCTCCATTCTGTGTTCTTTTGAATTCAGCCTCTAATTTTTGCTGCTATACCTTATAGTCTACTAGCTGCTGTGCCTCTTCGCCTAATACATGCATTAAAGCTACTAAAATAAATTTTGTTTACGTTTTGTGAACGAAAAAACTACATTTATTCTTCTTAATTGAACATTAAGAATATTATGCGGCCCTTAAGCAAATTCCAAAACTGTGACGCATTAAGCAGTGCGCACCGAGCGTCTAGAGTTCAAGATTTACAGTTTACATTTTCTTGGGCCAATATTATAATAGGTATTTATTTCTTTTAAATTTTTGAAATCGAAAAAAATACTCCTCTATAAATTTTCCGTGTGACATCTATGACCCACGGGGCATAGAGAGCAATGATTATTGTCGCTGCCTTATAGTGAAGAACGGAGTCTATAATTGAACAGGCAGAGACCGGCATTTGAACTCGCTCCTTTGCCTGTAATTGAACAGACAGAGACCGGCATTTGAACTCGCTCCTTTGCCTGTAATTGAACAGGCAGAGACCGGCATTTGAACTCGCTCCTTTGCCTGTAATTGAACAGACAGAGACCGGCATTTGAACTCGCTCCTTTGCCTGTAATTGAACAGACAGAGACCGGCATTTGAACTCGCTCCTTTGCCTGTAATTGAACAGACAGAGACCGGCATTTAAACTCGCTCCTTTGCCTGTCGATAGAACCAAGTGATGAAGAAGATATGCGCTATACGATAACTCACTCTCGATATTGTGCCATTTTTTATCGTTTTCGATAATTATTATATGCTACCAATAGCAGAGCGTAGTTTATTTCTCAAAAGATATTATTTATTTTGCAAAGATTTTATAATTTGTAACTGTTTATTACCAGAATACAGATAAAAGTGCTGATGGCCGATTAAAAATACGTCCTTTTAGAAGATGATGGAAACGACCTTCCATATACATAGTTGAATTGTAATGAGCCAAAGGCCATACCCAATATAGTGCTATATAAATCGATCAACATTTTTCATAACAATTGAAAAACTACTTGTGTGTTGTTTTAAGCTGGCATAAAATACTTTAATTTGCATTTATTTCTTTTCTTTTTCCTTTCATAATGCTAGGAGTATTGATGAGTACTGTAATTCTGGAATACTTTACTGAAATAACGTTATTCTAATGAAAAATTTATGTTTACTGCACGCGCTCTAAACTTAGGAATAATGTTTCCAATGCTTCCATCGAAAAGGCATCAAAAGAAATTTAAAACAAAGATGTGTTCAAGCTGTGTTGTATACAGACAAAGACTAGTAAAGTATTTGTACACACAGTAATAACTACTGTATTGACTATAGAGTCAGGAACACTATGCCCTGGACTGCCGGTATTTTCGTCTTCTGAAGTAGTCTCAAGGAAGCAATGTACTCAAAGTTCATAGAGCTAAAGAAAAAAGAACTCCTACAGAATAATGCTGTCGTGCTTCAAAGATTTACTACACCCTTACATGCTTCCAACTCGCGCTATTTCTCTTGAAAAACGCAACTTTGTTGGACAAAATTTCGGGAAGAAGACAAAGTTGCGCTCATTTGTTGGTCGAGTCTAACGCATCTCGGAATATTTCAGCAGCGGGATATCCTCGCAGTATTTCTCAGTGTATCTTAAAACTATTCTAAACGACTGAGAGAATTTAAGAAAACAAAGAGGTAATAACTTTCTTCACGCCGCTGAATTAAGTCTGGTTTGAGTTAACAAGCAGCTTACCTGTTCTAGGTTTTATGACTCACTGGAGTAGTTCCAACTATTAAGTTATGTAACTGTTATTTGAAAGCTACCCTGGTGAAATGATACTTTTCAAACTGCAAATGTAAAGTGCCGGTCACTATATTGGGTTGTCCTAGAGGTGATTTCGGATTTCAAGTCGAACTAGGTTCTCGGTTCATTGCCAGAACTAAGATACGCTGAACTAACTTCTCTGTGGAGACATCAGCTATGTATTTTTCTTTCGTATTATAACAGAGCACTGCAAGGCAAGCAAAACCAGACATGGAGCAGAACATTCTTACAAACGCTAATGAGTTTTATTTATGTCGAGGCAGCAGTATCAAATTATTTGAGAAAATACTGTTGTTGACCTCTAGAATTAAATTCATTAACTGAAGCACAAGCGCAGTGGCTACATTGTGTAGACAGTGGTATGCCAAACAGGGTTTGCGCACTGCCAATTAACGAACAATTTTCCTGCCTGATAAATTTGTTCCCGTGAAATTCGTTGAAGAGTGTACAATATCAACTGCATTAAACCGAGTTGATATTAGCGATATCAGACTATTATTCTACTGCTCAATTTAAACCTTGGAATATTACACTATCATCTCTCTGCTTCACAGTAGCTCATAGGGGGCTTGTAGCGTGGGTTCTAGCTACTCTCTGGGACTGGGCCTGCAGTTTGCTATCTAACTTAAACACGACATTTTCTCAACGAGACTCAGATTGTGTGTCAGACCAAGTTCTAGGGTTAAAAGAGTTATGCAACTTAATCATGGCTCAAAGGAACAGTTGCAATAATAAACTGCTGAACTAAGAATCACACATATCAATTCTTGAAGCAGTAATTAAATGTTTGATTAAAAGGATTGACGTAATTTACTTTCCGTTCTTATTTATTAGCATAAATAGATATTTTACTCAATAATTACTAGTATATAATTCTTAGTCACACCCATTGAAAATTTCTTTCTCTGGAATAAGTTTAATCGTGGTATTATCTGAAGCATTTATGACAGTACTCCTATTCTATTTTTATATTTTGTAATGATAAGAAAAACATTTTAAGGCAGGTTTTCTGTTTAACGGTTGAACAGGTCTTAACCGGTTGTCGCCAGGACGTATCTAGCGTTAAGCTGAAGAATCAAGTGTAATAAATTGTAATTGAAACTCTTGTTGTGAGCTCTTTCAGTTTAACTGTAAGGTTGGAAAGAAAGTAAGTTATTACTGTAGTTGCATTCCTAGGTAGCCTCTTTAGAGTATCTTAATAGTTAGTTTTAAATGAATTTGTCACTGTGTCAGGCGTTATTAGTAGCATCGACTGGCTCAACTCTCAAGAAATTTATGTTATTGAGGAGTATCTACGACTGCACGCTCCATCAATATAGTAAAGTCACTTCAACCACAAATCGGCAAAATAAATTAATATCTTTGGAATAAATATTTTAAATGCTTGAGCTTGCCAACAGTGGCTTGACAATTTTCATCTGCGAGAACAGTCCACATTCGGGGCGACTAATGTCAATTGAAAAAATATACTTTAAAGATACGGAGCAGGCTACTCCAAGTTTCACTTATCCAGAATTAGCTCAATAGCTTAATGCAGTTCACACATACCAGCATAATCTCAGCTCTTCATGAACAAGGGTAGACCTCAAAGCTAGGACAAAAGGGTTCCTATGACTTAAACGATTCCCTGTGATACTAAGGCTCGACTATTTACACATCTTTGCTTTCAAGGAGCAACAGTTATAAATTTTTCGAGAGATTGTCACTAGAGATAAGAATTGATCCTTCATTGCAATACTGAGCCCAGAATGGAAAATGAAAGTTCACAGCCAGCTCTGAAGTAAGTACTACACCCAAAGAAGAATACGCATCTAAAAACAAGTGGAACGCTTGGGAAAAGTCTTTGAAAAATAATGAAACAATTCCAAAGTTAAAAGTTACTATTCTGTAACATTTTAAAAATAAACTATATTAAAAAAATCATTACTTGTTGAAACATTTATTAAGTCTACATCAAGCATTTCTTGAGCTTCCGCTGCAGAATCTTTGTTGGAAGGCTCAGTCTTTTGCGACCTCTTGCGACGCCATTGTCCCGTCGTCCCAAGAGAATCTAAAGTTCAGTTAGCACTCTTTCCAAATGATTGTTACAGGGACTCAATGAGACAGTGGAGAACTAAATTTCAGCTTTCGTTAGAGGGACAACAGCAGCTTTATCTCAAGATAATTGAAACTTTTGGCAAGGTTCTGATTTTCCGGCTGCTGTTACTGTGTCTAAACTTGAAATTTTAATTTATTGTCCTAAGTTACTGGCTGTAGCCGTAAGTATCCACAGCGCTAAAAAAAATGGGCCAACGGTGTAGAAAATTCGCATAAAATAAAATGATCAGCACATGTTGTGCGGCGAATTTGTACCAAGAAGTTCATCAGTGTCCACAGAGTAGCAAATCCACCTGAAGTATAATCATCAGTGTCCACAATGAAACGAATGTGTACAAAATAAAATCACAAGAGCCCACATCATACCAAAGTCGTATCAAATGAAGTACTCTGAAGTCTTAGTGAAGATCAATCGGCTATTTTTCTTTTATGTTTGCAAAATAAATACTCTAAGATAACTTCACTTGCAATAGCTTGCTGAACAAATAACTCAAACAAGTGCTATTTAATAGCTGCAGTGATGCAGTATGATCAGAAAAATTGTAACAACGCTATAGCTGGATTTATATGCAACAGAGAACAGGTACTTGAATCAAGTACATTTAAATAATGCAGCTGTCGGCCTCGGCTTGAGTAAAAAAAAGATACTGTAAATAATTTTATCATTGCGTCTTCTTCTTTACTTTGGCCTTGCACTCATATTAAAAGTGAGTTGCACATTTCAGAACGACAAACGTTAAGGCAATACAGCAATTTTATCAGCGAAAAGTACTAGCTATGCCTCAGCAAAGTGTTTGTAGCAGTGCTTTGAATGGTTTTGTACTACTAGAATAGCCGTAATGTAATAATTTTGTTTATTACGTCCACTTAAGAGGCTAAATTGTTTTACAGAATTTGTATGTCTGTCTCGCATAAGATAAATCAAAAAGTTAATGGACGGATCTTCATGATATTTACATGCATTGATATAAGGTAGCTATGTTAGGAGAAACAGATGATTAACGTTTGGTAAAGCTTCGTTCAACCGCTTTTATTTACTTTTCTACCAGCTATTTCTTAGGGACATAACTCAGAAATTTATAAATTGACTTTCATGAAATTTGCATGAATTGCTAGCATGATTAAGGACACAAATGACCATATTCTGGCCAGGATTTATTTATCAACTTCTTTGTTTGTATCTGTACATCTCTATTTCTCGTGTTGGAGTATTGCTCACCGGTCTGGGCTACAGCTGCTGCCACTCACTTGGATCTGTTGGACTGACTTGTTACTGTAGTTCAGCCAGCAGGCTCTGCGCTGATAATGATCTGGTGAACCTGTCCCACAGGAGAAGGGTGACCGAGCTCTGTAAGTTTTATAATGTGTACAAAAATGAGAGGTATTGGTTGTATTCTTCTGTTCTTGCCTCCAAGTTCCTTAGGAGAGAGACACATGCTGCCGTCGGGGCGCACTCTTTCGCGTTGGAGGATGTTGGATATCAAACTAATCAGTTCGGTCGATGGTTCGTGCCGTGATCGGTTAAGATTTGAAATTTGTTGCCGGCATCGGCTTTCAATTGTATAACATAACGTGGTAGATGAGCTTTAATGTCGACAAATGTTCAATAATGGACGTAGGGCTGGAGAATCCTCCAACCCAATTGAAAATGAACGGGACAGAATTGGCTGCTCTCACCCAACAACGTGGCTTGGGAATAGCTGTTACTAACAACCTACAACACAGTAAGTTGACAAGAGTATGAAAATCGCAAGCAGAGAACTAGGATTCATCACCAGGAATTTCGAATACAAATCTAAGGACATCATCACTCCCTTGTACAAGGCGTTAGTGCGGCAACACTAAGAATTTATTTGCTGTTCAATTCTGGTGGCCACATCTGTGTAAAGATGTCGATAATATGGAAAGAGTCCAACGCAGAGCAACGAAATTGATACCTCAGCTGTGAAACAAGCCATACGAAATTGCTTAAAAGAACTGGGCCTGTTCTCTCTCGAGCAAAGACGACTCAGGGGGTAGCTAATAGAAACATTCATAAATATGGATGGCTTCAAAGACGTACCTACAACGGGACTTTTTGAAAGAGACGTTATTGATCGGACAAAAACTCAAGCATGTAGCTAGAAGAACAACCTTAAGTCAGC
This sequence comes from Parhyale hawaiensis, assembly GCA_001587735.2. NCBI lineage: Eukaryota > Metazoa > Arthropoda > Malacostraca > Amphipoda > Hyalidae > Parhyale > Parhyale hawaiensis. The sequence continues at coordinate 8,924,715 of LQNS02278080.1, forward strand.
AGTGCTTTTCATATTTCATAGTTAACATTTAGAATAGGCTCCCTTCCGACGTTGTTGGTGCTGAGACAGTCAACACAATTAAAAATCGTCTTGACAAATATTGGGAGAGACATCCTCTACAGCTAAGAACTCCTCCTCCAGGAGTCGCAAACTCTTAACGGCCGAAGCTTCTGAGGGGTCTTAATCCATCTTCTCTTTTCCGCTCCGACTACAGAGATAGACGTCTCTTAGCTTCGCATATTACCGGTTACTGATCATGCTCACGTGCTTGCACAAGCGTCTGTTTGACTGAGATTCCTCCCAATTTTTTTTTCTTCTTTCTTCCTGAGTCCTCTATTTCCTTCTGACATAACGGCAATAGCTCATAGAGCGCCGAAGCGTATGTGTTGGTGTCTCATTGGAAATAGACCTGTTGGTTCCTCTACTGCCGCCTATCTAATCTAATGTCTTGCAGGCGTTTAAGTCAGCTGTTAATGGCTTTTTGTTGGATTTCCTATAGCAGTGTTTGGGGCTTTCTGGTGTTGCAAATGCTTCATTTGGGTTGTATTACTTGTCCGTGGGAGCTCGAGCGTGAAGTTTTAATAATAACAACAATAAGAACATTGCTGAAAAAGTTATATGACGTTATTCAAAAACTGCTAGGAATGTTACGAAGAACACATAACCCAATTCTGGTGATGATAAAAAAGCAGTCCTGTATTCACGACAAATTTAAATTTTCATTAATGTTTCCATTATTTGGCGGAGATGTGTTATCTCAGAGGGCTTCACTAGTTCAGTATGTGAATACATTAACGAAGAGCTTTCGTTCATCAAGCTGAGCATATCAGAAGAAATGACAACTTGAAATTGTGATTTTTCACTAACAATCTTTTAGCAAAACAAGTAAACTCACGTAATACTTAGTGAATCTAAAGGCCAGGCTTGATTCTATTACTTTGTATTTTGTCTACTTCCAGTAACGAGATTGTGTTCCTGTACCTATTATTGCTGCAATAAATTGACTGATGCATGTAATTTATAGGAGTGGTTTGCTCAGCAACTTATAGACAACGTAAAGCGGAGGGTGTTATTGATGCTTCGTTAATGAACTGATGATATACTATAGAATGCGTCACGCTTACATACAAGCGCTCACAGCCTGCTGTAGTGACGCGACAGCAGAGCTGCATTGGAAACGGACGGCGTGTGAGTACGGACTTCGCATCCCGAGGAACATATTATCATGGCTGCCGCCTTATTGAATGTCAGAGTATTGTCGCGTGATGTTGTGCTAGACTGTAGGCCTTGGATTTTTGTTAAGCAACTGCTATCTTGAGAAATTATAGAGGTAAGAAGTGTTTCTGTTTAGTAAACTACTTGCAGAAAGGTGGTATAAGTGAAAGGCTGGCCAAAAAGAATACCCAAACCCTGACAAAATTCGAGTTCAGAGCTTAGGTGAATTTTATGAGCTTACCGCTCCCGTTGGACCGAGCCAGCAATTTTTATAAAAATAAATTGAACGTATGGTCTTGAAATTGCTGGCGCTCTAAGTTGTTGTAGGGGCGTAATTTTTTTTTTTTACTTATTGGCCTGCACTGCCTGACATGATCTAAGGTCTCCGAAAAAATAACACTATTACGTAGCTACGTATTGTATGTGTATGTTAAGTCATGCAGTGAAGGTTATCACTCGTTATTAAAAACAAGTTTTTAAATGTTAATTTAATGGCAAGCGGGTAACAAAATATATGCGATAAGGAAGGCAATGGTGCATAACTTGATGCGGGGATGAGTAGCTCGCACATCCTTTTCTGTACGAGTGCCAGATGGAGTGAAAATAAATTCTGTGGCTTATTGTCAGCTCCTTGAGTCGGCCTTGCTTCCATGGCTGGATGACGTTCCACTGCAAAGAGTCGAAGGCTAATATTTCAACACGACAATACTCGTCTCACTCTGCAAAGGCAACACATGTGTTTTGTCATCGTTTGGATTGAAAGGTGACCGTTTGATGTTTTGGCCGGCACGCTCTCCAGATCTGAATCCTATCGAAAACTTATGGGGGATTCTGAAGCAGGCTATTTACAAGGATGGAGGGCAATACACTCCAACAGAAAACTTTTGGACAGCTATCAAGACGTCTGCAAGCGCTATTCCTCGTTCTGAAATGAAAAACTTGACAGAATCTGTCGACAAGAGGACTGAACTTGTTTTCCGGAAGAAAGGTTCTTATGTAAAATATTAACTACGTACTTCGTTGGTTGATTACATAATTGGGCTTTTTTACTTAAATAAAAGATTGAATAATTATAGTTTTTTAATATTAACATTTTCTGATAATGACAATTGATAAAATCTATAAAAGCTAATGCCGTGGCACGCTTGAAAAGTGATCAAAACCTCAAAACTTTTCTTAAAAGAAAACTACACATTATTATGAGCTGAAAATTTCTGACAAAGTTCCATTTATGGTCCAAACATACCATGAAAATGTTATCTTTTTTCCAACAGAGTTAGTTTTAATTGTGCGTTTCAAGATGAGTTAGAGCTATTATCGTGGCACGGACTGTAGAGCACGTTAGGCCTGACTTTTTCCCGGAGCTTCAGCCCGGCGCACTGGCTTCTTGTAGAATCGGGTTTTGCCGTTGACCCTCATTCGAGTACACTTGTGACGTCTGCTAACATAATCTTGAGCCGTAAAATGGAGTTTCCAATTACTTCAAGCGTAGTTTGGTTACCGTTAACACATGCAATACGATTCAGCATGACGAAGTCAACTCTTCTGTCTGAAGTCAAGCTTTGTGGGCTTAGCTTTACAATGACATTTAATTGTATTAAGTTGAGCTGCAGTATGTTTGGTGGACAGAGCTCGGCATCTTCGATTATGGTAGTTCCAATAATGTTGGCCAGCTGGTCGTGTTCCTAAAACGTATATAAACAGAACTTCAAAGTTCCCGACGAAAACGCTATTCGTGAAAAAGGTGAAATTTCTGAAGTGCACATTATCACATACGGTTTTTTTGTTGACATTTTTAGATTGAAGAAGACACTCTAAGACGTTTTTCATGAATAAAGTTTTCGTCGCAAGTGCTCCGTTTTCGAGATATTTGACTTTAAAGTTCCCATTGTGTTTCTATTGCTTCCGCCACTATAGCCATGTCTCGTTCTACCTTTGTTTATCAACAGAAGCGCGATGTTCGTACTCGTTGTTGGAACACGCCCTATTGAGTCTTCAACTCATTGTGCAATTGCGAATCATTGTGCGATGTCCAGCTTGTTTTGTTGAAATATTTACGCAGAGTAGGGTGATCTAGAACCTTTTTTAGGAATAACTTTTTCGTGGAAACTTTAAAGTTCTGTGTCTATAAGACTGTTTTGCCGCGCAGCACTTGATATTGGAACACGCGCCCCTGCAGACTGCTGTATTATTGGAACACGCTTCAGTCTTCAACTAATTCAGCAATGGTGCGGTATGCTTCTTGCTAGATACACCATTTTACTCTACTGGTGACTTTAAATGTAATGGTTAGTTCTTTGTTGACATATTCAGGCAGAATAAGGCATTCTAAGATTTTCAATAATTCCGTTTTCGTCGGAAATGCTTATTTCTAGAGATATTTAACTTTAAAGTTCCCATTGTTTTTCTATTGAGATCTTACTATCTAGAACAAAGCCTCGTAATAGTTTTTCGGGTACAACGTGGCTCTTACTCATTTAGGTTAGGTGAGCAAGGACTAGTTCTGCTAATATCGTACGAGAAATATTTGAAACAACAGCGTACAGCGATATCGACTTAGCCGTAATGGCGGATCGTATTTTCTCTCATCGAAAAACAATGCAAACTTCAAAGTCAAGTATCTCGAAAACTAAGCAATTGTTGCGAAAACGTTATAGTGAAAAACGTCTTAGAATGCTTTATTTTACCCAAATATGTCAACAAAAATAATAGAGGTGATTAACGTGCACTTCGGAAAATTGACCGTGAAAAACTTCTTAGAATGCGTTATTCTAGGTTCCTATTTCATTAAAATAAGCTCGTGATTGCACAATTAACACGCGATTACACAATTAGTTAAAGACTTAATAGGACGTGTTCGAACACGCGTACGATCATCGCGTCTTTGATGATCAACAAAACTAGACGTCAGCATGACTGTAATGGCCAGAGTGACACAGAAGCAATGGAAACATTGAAGTTAAATATATCGAAAAATAAGAATTTACGGAAAAAACATTATTCATGAAAGTCTTAGAATGCCTTTTTTTCCCGAATGATGCCAACTAAAATGTTAAATGTCACTACTGACCACTTCGGAAAATTCACCAAGTAAACTTTGTAATCCACTCTTTGTTTTAATCTTACTAAAAACAAATGTTTCAAACTCGCCATGCTGTTTTTCTGTAGTTTTAGTCTTATTTCATTACTTTTTTTATAGGCATCGGAAGTACAACCGATGACGATGCCCATCGTATTCCATAGCCGATGGGATGTTCAGCCATTTCATCGGACCAGTGCTTCCTCAAAGCACCATCGCCGATGGGGAAAATGGCCATCGCCGATTGTTTGATACAAATTCCATCGGACCATCACAATCGCCGATGGATTTTCGCAATGTTCGTAGTTTTTCCGATAGCGATGGTCTTCACATCATCGCCATCGTATAATCGGCGATGGCCATCGTGCCAGGCTCTGATGTTAGAAGCACTGCTCACTGACAAATACTATAAAAGACACTAATAAAAAATAGTTTGCAACGTTCCCTTGAAACTTTGACATGTAGCCTCACAGGTCTCTTCCATAATTAGTAAGCTGCAGAACCGTGAACTTTTCTCCACTGTAATGACAAATCATGTCTCATCAAGAGTTCACAATGTTCTGGGAACTGGTGGCGTATGGCTACTTCCTCTTCAACTCCAAATCGATTCATTTTGCTCTAAGCTCAGAGTAGGTCTTTGTTCATCATGCAAGAGCTCTGAATGTTATCTTGGCCTTTCAAAGAAGTTCATAGCAGTGATTAATTACTAAAAAGTGTGTCTGTTGTTATATATCACAAGTGAAGCTAGTTGATGACATTGTGGCAGTGACATTTAGTGGCTAATGCAGAGACTCAAGTCTCACGCTCGCGAATTATTTCTAATAATATTTAAGACTTGTTGCTTCGCCTTATCATTACAATGTTTTCCTAATGTGGCTTTTTGACACCAGTACATACAATAATGATGACATGTGAAACATATCTCCAGACGCTCCTAGTCGTTAACTTATAGTTGTAATTGTAATTTAGTTCTTAAATGGACTTTCATGACCTTCACCAAGGAGGTTTTGTTTTTGTCGGAGTTTGTTCGTGTGTTTGTCTCTTTGCCTGTCAGCCACCAAGAGAGCTATAATTCATAA
>LQNS02278080.1:8939662-8959372 GCA_001587735.2 Parhyale hawaiensis
CCCCCTAAAAATTTAGGACGTAATGCCCCCATACCTGAAGACACTTTTTGAGCAAAAAACAGAAAATTGATAATTTTGACCATTTTCGCCTAAACGACCCCCTTAAGCACCTATACTTCTTTATTGTGTTGACTTAGCGAACCATTTGTAGTAGTAGATCTAGTGTTCTTTAGAGGTTAATTTGAATGTAATATGCTGCACTAAGCAGGTATATCGATCCAGTTCAAAGATATTCTGTTGGAAGGTGCTTGTCCATAGCGCACCACCCTGCAATAGGAATATTATTGGAGTAGTTACCAAAAATGCATCTCATTGTTGCACATTCGATTTGGTGTTGGGGCGCAGTACAGTATGTATAACACTGTACAGTAGAATGCATGGGAAGCCATGGTTATTCCGAAACATGCCAAAGGAGACTAAACTAGAACTGCGCTGTGATAGCAAAAACGCTCGCCAAGCTGCGTGATGCTAAAAGACAAAATGGTAGACAAAGAGACAGACAAACGGACTTGTGGTTCATGAACAAAATTTAAATATGTTTCTCGTGTCGTTCTTCACGGTTCCTAAGAATTTAGGAAGGCCGTAACAGCCCTCCAGGAAACTAAACTCACTCCCAGCTCTTCCCTCCCCGTCTTCCCTGGCTACATCCCAGTCAGGAGAGATCGTCCTGCCGCCAATGGCGGGGGCGGTCTTTTATTTCTAATCAGACAGGTAATCCCCTACCAGCAGATAACCACTAACCACCTATTCCCCAATGGCCACACAGTCGAAAACCTGGGTGTCACCGTCACATTGTGCTCCTCACTCCTCACTCTAGTTAACAAATACGTTCCTCCAGCTACCTCTTGTCCCCCTGGATACAGACTCGACTCTTCCACCCTTTTTGCTGACTCCCTGGCTGACACCCTTATTATGGGTGACTTTAACGCCCACAACACTGACTGTTTTTTTGCAAACCAGAAACCAGGATGAGCAGGTCGCCGCGTGGGGTGAGGAGATCAGTGACTCCATTAATTATGGTCCCTACTGCCTCCTCAATGGCGACTCGCCCACGAGGGTCCCTTGGGATGGTCCGGGCTCCTCTCCGGACCTGACCGTTATCTCTGCTCATCTTGCACTTGATTACACCTGGTCCACCACTACCACCCTCTCATCTGACCATCTACCCATCTTGATCACAGGTGAATCTAGTAACTCTGCCCCCACCTGTCCCAGACGCTAATTCATTAACTTCAGGAAAGCTAACTGGGAGGAGTTCACCCGCGAGTGCGAGGAACTGATTACCTCCCTTCCACTCCCCTCTTCCTGTAGTGGCGGACTGAGGGCCCTCAATCGGGCAATCGCATCAGCTGCTAAGCACCACATACCGGCCGCCCATCGCAAGGAATGTATCCCTCGGCTCAGCCCGGACCCCAGAGATGCCATCACCCGCGGTGTTCACCTCCGCTCCAGGACTCCTCAAGACCCCTCCCTTCCTCAGTTACAACAGGAAGTGGATCGCCTTATCTGTGGCGCTGCCCAGGAGGCCTGGAAACAAACCATTCAAGAATGCGATCCCAAGAGCAACCCCAATAAATTCTGGTCTCTGCTCCGCTCACTATCAGGAAAGCAGCCCTCCGTCCCTCGTAACCAGCCCATATCCTTTGGAACTCACACGTTCACCTACAACGGCGATATAGCCAGAGGCTTTTGCAAGCAATTTACTGCCACCTCTCCCCCTGTCCAAGCTACTCCGCCCAGACGGGCCAGGCGCCTCCTTCGAAAGCGTCACCCCATTGATCATGGGTTCACCCCTTTCACTCTCGCTCAAGTTCGTGAGGCCATTGTCGCCTCAGAAACCTCCACAGCTGTGGGCCCAGACCAATTGTCTATTCTGCACCTTAGGCATCTGGGCCCGCAGGGTCTCATCTATCTGACCACATTATACAATCTCTCCCTTGCTCACGCCGACATTCCCGCCTTATGGAAGTTAGCAGTTATAATTGCCTTTTTAAAACCATCTAAACCTGCGGATAAAGGATCCTCCTACCGCCCAATATCGCTTCTGTGTCCCTCTGCCAAAGTTCTGGAGCGCCTCCCCCTGCCTTTCATCAATGAGGCTTACCAAACGTCCTCTCACCAGCATGGTTTCCGGCCTATGCACTCCACCACATCTGCTCTACTTCCTTTGGCCATACAAGCAACCCGCGGCATGATCAAACCCAAACCCCCTGATCGCACGGTGGCTCTGCTGATTGACTTCAGCAAACCATTCGACACCGTTCCTACTGAGGGCCTCCTCTCCTCAGTTTCCAGCACCACACTCCACCACAATGTTGTCAGATGGCTTGCGGCTTTCCTCAAGGTACGTGAAGTCTGCTGCCTCTTTAGCGGTTTTCGTTCCCAGTTCCGAGCTGTCAAGGCGGGAGTTCTCAGGGTTCGGTCGTCTCTCCTTCCTTGTTCAACCTCTACGTCTCTGACTTCCCCATTCCTCGGGACTAGCTCTGTTGCCCCTCTGTAACGTCATATGCCGACGATTTCACTGTCTTTGCGTCCCATCGCAAACCTCTCACCGCTGCTGCTGCTGCTCTGTCAGATCACTCTGACATAATCAGCAATTGGGCAGCTGACAAGGGCCTTACCATATCAACCTCCAAATCCAATTCAACACTATGGACGACCGACACCCATCAGTCTAGACTCGACCCCCGTATCACTATTGACGACTCTGCTCTGCCTCTGGAGTGCCGCCTCAAGATCCTCGGCGTCACTTTCGACACCCACTTTATGTTTACACCGCACATCGCTTCCACAGCTGCTCGAGCCTCCAGCCGCCTCAGATTGCTCAAGGCCCTGGCTGGCACACGCTGGGGCCAGTGCAAGGAGGCTCTGCTTCTCACATATAAGGCATTTATCCGACCTCTCTTCACCTACGCTGCCCCAGTCTGGTATCCTGGGGCTCGCCAGACCGCGGTTCGCAAGCAGCAGACGGTTCAAAACGCCGCTCTCCGCACAGCGACCGGTTGCCTTCGCATGGCTTCCGCGGACCATCTCCACTCCGAGTCCAAACTCCTGAGGGTCGATCAATCTCTCGACCTCCAGTGCCGTCAATACCTTGTTTCCACTCTTCGTCCCGAGCACCCAGCCCACTCTGTTATCACCGCACAGGCTGGTCTCCGTCTCATCCGCCACAACTTAGCAACCAAATTCGAACCCGACATCAACCACTTACTTACTGACAACATCATGCCTTCTGAAGAGTACCGCTCAGCGATTTCCTCCCTCCATCGGTCTGCTGTGCAATCTTCACTAGACTGCCTCCTTGTAAATAGGGTTTTGGGCATTGCCCCACCGGAGATCTCACCCGTTGAGGCGGTCCTCTCACGAGCGGACCGCTCCACCCTATCACAGTTACGCTCAGGTTTTTGCTCTGTCCTGATGTCTTACCACCACAGGATCGGGCTGGCGGACTCGGACTCCTGCCCTGAGTGCCACCGCGGCCCCCACACCGTGAACCATCTGTTCGAGTGTCCCGCCCACCCCACTACCCTCCTTCCCACCTCTCTATGGGACAGTCCTCTATCTGTATCTGATTTCTGGTGCTCCCTACCTTCCTTTTCATACTTTCCGCCACATGCGCGACCCCCCCCCCACCGGAGCCACCCCCTACGTAACTACAACAACAATAATTTCACCCAGGTCCGTACATAACTTCTTGAGTTATGTTGCTTACGGGCAAATAAACAAAGAAACGCCGGTAAAAATATGACCTCCACTGCCCCTGATACTGTACTTACTCTGAGTAAGATTCGGTGCGTGAAAGGCGGTTGGTTGATGCCCAATAAAAGCGGCAGTTGTTCTGAAACATATCTGGAGAGACTCAACTGTGTCCCGTAACACTACGTCTCCATACGGTTCAGTGTGTGAATTACCTTTGGTTGGTGCCCATTGGTAGTCCCAGTAGAACAAGGCAGGAGGCACTCACATTTATCTCGAGTCACTGCATTTGCACAGGACACAGAGTATAAAAAAAACCTCCTGTCAGACTTCCCCTCACCACAACTTGCCTAACATCCATCCACACAAGTTACAACGCCCGAGGTGGCGGCCACAGAGGCTTCTCCTATATACACCGGAACCGCTACAGCTCCATTTTTCTTGCATTATCTCTAATNCCTCCTGTCAGACTTCCCCTCACCACAACTTGCCTAACATCCATCCACACAAGTTACAACGCCCGAGGTGGCGGCCACAGAGGCTTCTCCTATATACACCGGAACCGCTACAGCTCCATTTTTCTTGCATTATCTCTAATGGATGTTTTGGCAGAGATTCCCTTCGGGCCTCGTCTCTCCATTATAAATGATATTTGGCGAGTGTTGGGATGACTCTCGCGACTCGGGCATCAATGAAAGTCAGTAAAATCGGGGCTTCTTGGAGGACATTATGCTCCAGCGCCCTTGTAGTTCTCTCGTCGCCACTGTGTCCGTAGGGACTTACCTTCAGAGTTGAAAGCTCTCAGAGCTAAAGAACCGAGACAGGAAAACGCTTTCTGGATTTCTAGTAGATTTCTTGTTGCAAGAGTTACAAAAAGATTTTCATTGTAGCAAGAGTTTCAATGGTAATGAAAGGTAAATATTCTTACATTTATTTTGAACGAAGCAATTTTTCTTTCTCCTTGAGTCTGGGAACTATATGTTTTGAAGTTTTTCTCTATTTTTTCAAGGCGAACTCGATTACAATATTCCTATTGTATAGTATATTCCAGGCTATAGGAAAGTTCATCTCATTTATCTCGCCAAATGACATTGCAATTTTATTAATGGAACTGTAGAAATACGAGCGTAACGTTTTGGAGAAAAGAAAAAAATAATTACTAACTAGAGCTATCTTTATGCCAAGCAGTGCAATGCTCCCGTGACTATGGATAATTTTAGCATTTTAAGAACTGCAAATTGCAATATAGATTTACGCATTTTAGAATCACTTTTTATACACAAACCAAACCGGTTTTGAATAGCAACAGTAGCTCTTATCATTTGAAATTAGTAAATAGATAAGCTTTTAGTTTTTTCGACCATGAATGTACCTTTGTCTTTGCTGAACCATTTGAACTTATTTTACTTATACTTCTTTATCTGTGATTTCAGAACTGATGATGGAGTAGGTCTCCGAAACGTTTTATAGAATATGACTTCAATTTTAAACTTCGTCTTTGCTTTTAAGTTTTTAATAAATTTGCGACTCAAGCAACAAAATGACTTTCCTTTTAACATTTCTAGCAATTTCTGTAAATTTCATAAAGATCCGTTAATTGCATTTTGAGTTATAGTGCTGGCAAACATAAAATCAAGGATAAAGGCAAACAAAGAAACAGACCAACAGATCATCGCAAAAATTTGGTCATCAACTTTTCTTGATATAGCTAACAACTCACGTAAGTTTCATAAAAATCAGTCTATAACTTTTTGAGTTATTGTACTAAAAGGCAGACAAATAATGAAGCAAACTGCAGAACGGATCTTCAGCAAAAGGTAATCATCTGTTCCTACTAACATCTCTAACAATCCCTGTAAATTTAGTAAGGAACCGCTCGTTACTTTTTAAGTTATCTTGGTGACAGACAAAGTCAACAAAAACATAACCTCCTTGGAGAAGGTAATAATCCACCGCTGTACATAAGTGAGAGATCATGCCACAAATAGGCTGCATTGGCTTCTTGTTTCATGAAGGGCTAATGTAACTATGAACATAACGTCGCCTGTACCTTGGATTATTTTATTTTTAAGTAAATTTCTTGTACAAGCGCTCTGTTAATACAGTGAAGCACATAGGGATATCGCAGAAGAATTCATTATGAACTAAAACAGTTGTAGTACCGACCCCTTATAGTGTATCATAGACAAAACGTATCTTATAGTGTTATTCTTGCGTGAAAGCAACGTTGCAGCACGAATTAGCCTATACACAGTATACAGTTCACTGATAGCGTTCCTTTACGTTTTAACAAGTGTTATTCAGTTTGATTTTGGTGGGTCAGATTAGGGTTAACAGTTAACTAAACGAGTTTTGTGAGTCCTGTACTGATGGGCTATAAACGTCTCCGTCGACTGGCACAGCTAGGGCAAGTTAGTCTAAGTCCAGTTGCCCTGACTTGTCTTGAACTTCCTACTGAAGCGTTTGCTTCGTCATTCTGAGTCGAGTTATGGGTGTTTGAAGCGACCTTATTACGCGTGAGGTGTCCGCAGCTTAAGTTTTACGGGGCAGCATTGAATTCGTAATCTGAAGTTTTAACGTAATCGTTCGAAGATTAACGTCTGTAACTCAATTCAACGAGGCGAAACTAATTCGCCCGTCTCAAGTTCCGGGAGATGTATACCTACTGAGTTTAACTTAATCTTTTACCAGGCACGTAATCATACGTGGCTTTTGTTGTAGCGCAAAGTGCTTTTCACCCTTTTGGCAACTTGTCAGTTTAATCAGTCCGTGCTAATCGATGACACCCTGGCTGTCACATTACTGAAATTCGACTTTTAGTAATGAACACGGCTTAAAATTACATAAAGCGGCCCATACTCGTTCAATATTATTGCGCAATGTGGGTTGCACAATATTTTGGCGCTAGCCCCTAGACCGTCTATATTATTGTACAATAATTTGGATTGTGCAAAAGATTGTACCATATGGAGGCGATATTGAAGGTTGTGCAATATATATTGCGCAATCGCGAGCACAGACCAACAACCACATTGTGCAAACAGTCAGTCCCTGCCAGACCGGCACCACTTTTCTCCGCATCGCGAATGCGTGTTAATTCTTTCTGGAAGTTTGTTCGCAAAGAATGAACTTTTTTATTACTCCTTGTTTTCCAGCATCCGGGAATTTTTTGAGGTACTTTTCTATCTGCACATCGTACTGTTCCCCCTTTTTAGCACGATTAGTATAATCTTTGCAGTTCACATTCACATCCCACAAGACGGAAAGACTACGGTACACCTCTATAAAATAAACAATGAATTCTTTTCCGGCTTTCTTGCGCCATGATTACGCGTGTTTCAGGAGAGACACAAATACCTCACACGACCGCTGGAGAGAAACTGACAGGATATTGCGCAATATAGGAAACAGACGAAACAATATTCTCCCGTTTGCGTAATACATTTTTAAATTTTGATAATCATACAATATATTGCACAATCTTTTAATATTGCCCTCATACGATCAATTATATTGCACAAACTAAAATATTGCGGAAAATATTGAACGCCCAGGAGCCGCTTAAGGCTATTGTGTCTACAATTGCTGTACTTGTATCTAAAGGTATTGTACTCGTATATGGGTAATAGTACTGCATCTAATGATGCTTTATCGAATGGTACTGAGCATAACGGCACTGTATCCGATAGTGCTGTATCTATTGGTATTGGATCTAGCGGTACTCTCTCTAATGGGAAGGAAAACATGTTTGGGATCTGTGCACAACGGAGCATCTTTGGTCTCTGTGATGCTATAATAGGAGTCTTCGCGTCCCAGACGGTACAGTCGTACAACAAGTTCTGTTACAGCCGAAAAATTCTGCTAGTGAAGCAAACACTAAGCACATCGCTACTTTTCTTTCACCCCTTTACTATCCAAATTAAACTTGGATAATTTTGTTCGAAACAGCAGCAACATCTAAAGCGCGGTCGTACGATTGTTACTAACCTACATTGTGAACATAAAGCACACGCTGCACACTCTAGAATTTTAGTTAGGTCCAGAGGAAGTAGCTCAGTTCTACACGATAAAATCAATATGCTATTTTCAAAGTATTCAAGGGCAGAACACATTTCTGATCTTCTAAAACAATTCCTCTTTTTGCATTTCGTACAACTAAAGTGTGCCACTGCTGCTTACCCTACTTAGGCTAGCATCCAACCCAGGTATACCTATGAGGCTATGCAACATATTCGGTACACACTAGGTTATATGTATATAATGTTAAAATCCTAGAGTTGTTAGAAATTAGTGTAAAATAATTAATTCTTGTAAAAATTGTAAATGGTCCCTTATGATTATCTTACTCTTCATTTAAATGTACTCTTAATAAAATTTAGTTGCCAGTTAAAGTGTCCTTTAATTTCATTTGTAGGTTTAATTTGTGCCTAATATGCGCCTGTTACTTGGAATTGGCTGACCGTTCACTTCCTTAGCAACGGCATATACTGGAGTATAAGAAATGTAGGGTATGAATAAAGATGTAAGCAACATTACGCGACTTAGCTGCTTGCAGTTTGAATAACTAGGTCAACTTTATGTCTGGAATGCGGAACTGACAATAAATAAATAAATAAGTACATAAATAAATAAAAGAAAGCATATTGGTATTCGATAGTCCTCACAATTCCGAGCAGTTTGCCATATTTTCGAAGATAAAATGATCTGAATTGTGCTCCTGCTCTTCTGCTGATGTAAAGCCCGATGCACTCATTACCAACAAATCAGCCCTATCAACCTTATAACTCTTACATGAAACATTTTAGGATGCTGCCCAATGGGGTACTCAAAGGAAACTACAATTTTCTAGGTATTGGAACATTGCGCTAAATTCTATGTTTTTGTCAACTTAAGCTGGCTTGAGAATTCAAACACATCCGAGATTTTAACATGGGTACTTTCTTTGGAATAAACAGCGCAGTCGTGACTGAAAAGTTTCACATTTTTTTGACAGTGTAAAAACGTGCAAGCCGAAGCATTTACCATGTAGCATTTGATGCTCTCCTGTGGGTAACGGCTTACAGACGTGCCCTCAGCAGTCATTCAGAAGTAACTCGGCCATCCGAGTCAACAAGGGTAGAGGCGTGTTGTACTAGAATACTTCCAGTGAGATCAAGGGATCTTAATAGTTTTCTCTTGTCGACAATTTCGATTTTTAACGTTGAGTTCCCACCTTGCATAAAGTTTCAAAAATTAAACACAAACAATTACGTTTGAGTCAAATGAAAGCTCAAGACTTAAACGTATTCAGCGTATAAATAGTGTAGCTAAGTCAAAATCCAAAGTTTTGAATTGAATACTTACAACTGAAAAACTGTTAGATATAAAGCTCTTTAGATTAGATTATCTCAATATAAATGGGCGTCTCAAAAATGATATTCTTGCCCTGCCAAGAGACATCAGCATTGCATGACAGCGACCATGTCACGTGCTAACAAAGCCAAAACCCAAGGAAGCTCGGCAGTGATGAACGCCCTAGCAACCAAGGCCAAATACTCAACTTTGAAGCCTCAATTCTTCTTTCCTTCCATGGTCGAGCGGCCTCCACTTTAACTTAGACTACAAAAACGTCACCAGAACCATTTTACGTGAGCGTCACTCCTTCCACAAAACACTTTTGAAAAATTTGTGACAGGTTGCCCTCTTCTTCTCTTGCCCACGATTTCCATGACCATTAGTTTTGTTTTTGCTGAGGACAGCGGCGGGCCTGGAAGAACAGCCCTCGAGTGCTCCAGTAAACTCTGATTGATGGAACTCCCCTCTGCAGAATGGAAACTGATGACGCTTCTCATGGTCGCAATGGAATTCCCTAAGATTTTTGAAATGTCGAATATTATAGGAAAGAGCAGCAGATGGAGATATTGCACTCTAAACATTAATTTTGTCGTTAGATATACGTCCTACTTACGAAGTGCTTAATTAAGTAATTTTTCAACTGAAAACAATGGACTTATCAAAGATTTTTTTAATACCGTATATTATACCAGTGGCATAGTAGATGAAGATAATACAGTTGAGGCTTTTGAAGCAATTCGTACTGTTACGAGAACAGGAAAAGTACAGTACCGGAAAGACGTACCGATACTACAGGTCAGATTTTCTATCTGTTTTATGCTGATTATAACAAATGAACGCTTATTTTGTTTTCTATGATGCACCTTTTAGAAAATTTGCATTTTATGACAGACCACAATAAATCAAATGTACAGCTGATGACACCAACGCTTAAGTTACCGTAAAGTTTCAACTAACATACGTTATATTAATACCCATTGTGTATGAGGGACCTATACATACATACAAATCACCCTGAATGCATAAGAAATAAAACATTTATCGAAGTTAGCCTTTGTTAGACGTATAAAACTAACAGGTTGTGGCTGCCACTATTCATTTTTTCTATATCAAGTTTTTACTAGCATTTATTGGCGTTTGTTTGGTCGCATTGATGGAAATTCGTCTCACTCCCGCGGCTACAAATTGCTACACAATATCCCCAGAATGAATTCATCTAAAAAATTCAACTTGCTAAGGTAAAACACACAAATTACAGCAACAAGTATTTGAAACAGAAAAAATGAATATCATAGTGATATTTAGTTTATTAGTAGATAGCCTTATTTCATACTATGAAGAGAAGATTAGTTCATCAGGTAGGAAAATCAATAAAATCGTTAATTTGTCCATTATTCTATATGTTTTCACTGATTAATGATTAACTTAAGGAAATGTGTATCATTAATAAAATTAATATAGGTAAAGTCAACTAGACCGTAACCCTGACTGGAATATCCACACGCCCTGGTTCGTGCTCCGGATATAGGCCTACTGGCTCCAGAAGGGTGTACGGGTGCAGTCGACCACCGATTGTCAAGAACTGTGGCGCTATCGAAGGAAGGGTCCTATATGGAACGACTCGTGCCCCAACCTTCCCATTTCTGAAAATAGGTAAGTGCCCCACGGCAGCTGAGCATACATCACAACCCATTTCTTCTCTCTAAACTCTATTCTAAACATGCAATGCTGTAAGTTTTCTTGAAGGTGTTTCTTATAGTTTAACAATTTAATAAAACTATAAAAACTGCGATCAATGTTTTTTATATTATTGCTCTCGCTTTCTTATTTTCCTTAAGATTGTTAAAGAAACATCTTACATTCGAGTGATTCACGGAGTTTGATGACTGTCATTTATTTATGTCTCTTTGCTTAATATGCAAACGTATGTTAGCTCCCCTTAAAAGTTGCCAGATCAACCAGAATGAATGAACGCCCGTTCTCTTACTCGGCACATGATTATTTTGTACTGAGCAATGTGCTTCCCGTACGTAGCAGCGCTCAGTAATAGGTCTGCTGGTATTGTATGTGTAAAAATGAGGCAATGTTCTTAAATTAAAGTACGTAGGACTTCAACCGTTATATCAATATAGTCGCATCTCCAACTGTACATTTGCGCTATTAGTAACTTTACGTTTACGAAACTTTAGGGTATCTGTTGGTTTGTAAATAAAATAGATATGCATCCTAGTCATTGAGTAATTATTAAGTAGATAAAACCTCTCTACTGAAAGTGCTGGAATTATTCAAGATTCTTGAGCTACCTAGTATTGTAGAAGAAGCTGAGCAGCCGTAGATTTGGCGTACGGCGTCGGTCACAGCTATAAATGGATCTGTGGTCCTCGCTGATGGTTATAAGCCTTGCTAACGCTACCGAGGGACTTATCTTCGATTTTTTTTTTATTAAATTGCCGAAGTCTTACAGCACTTATAAGAGTGCGGGTTGCAAAAATGCTGCATTGACTCACAATTTCAAAAATCCTCGCAGAAAACCACGAACCTTATAGTACGGCACAACAGCGCGCGACAACACTCTGACAGCCACTGAACGTCCCCGAACAGACATCATCTGTAGGCGAGAACACACACGCATACACACATGCTATACTGACGCCTATATGCCTTCGTTCCTGTTGCACAATAGGGGGATATAATAATTGTAGCCATCTATAGGGAGGTACGTACGGGTGCTGTCTATAAGAACTAAAACGTTTCCTAATTTAACCGACGAGACCCCTGCAAACGTTGAAAGTCAGAAACTTGCACCAGAAAGATAGGAGCGAAAAATGCATTAGTGACTAACTCTTCAGCTCCACGTCTAACTCCACTTGTTGGTTAATTAAATTGTCTTTTCTCCGCTGCAGACGATCCAAGCCTTAAAAGGTCAGGTAAGCAGCGAGTATTATTACAGAATGAGAGGGTCTAGGGTTTTTCATTAGCTTGCAAGCATTGCTAGATGAATTACTTATTTAATTTTGCAATCCTTTGGATGTTGTGTATATATTAAACGTTTCTCATACAAAAAACTAATTCAAATAGACCATGGAATAATGAAGAAAGGTTAAAGGGTTTCTTTGATGACTAGTGGACACGGAACACTCGATATGTTTGCTTAATTAGGCCGGTGCGGAATCTTCTCTTCTCTGACTTGCTTATTCACTATCTTCATTGATCCTTTGTCGGGCTCTCATCCTGGGGTCCTCTGTTAACTGAGTTGCCGTTTCTGCATTTTCCCGCTCACGCTTATCATCAGCTCTTTTTCCTTTGTGTAACCTTTCTGCTTCAAGTCTTTCAAGACTGCTTCAAGACTGTGTCACATAGATGCTTTATCTCTCTCCATTGGTAACACGTCTTTGTTTTTGAGACTGTAGTAGTCTCGTTCTTTTTTATGTTCCCCATACTCCATTCTCCTTCTTAAACGTGCGTACGTGCGTCTTCCATAGTGAGAGGCACAAGTAAAATCTTGAGTAAAACACTGCAATAAACTTGAATGCAACTCCAGTTAGCTTATATGTAATGTGAGCCCACAGTAGCCATGATACTGTCTGTCAAACTCAAATATTTGCTTCACTGAAAGACAGTAAGCTAGAAGAAATAATAATCTAAATAATCTACTTCCCGTAAAAAATCATCACTTCGTGAGTGCTTTGTTGAATTTGATCATCTGCCGAAGTTATACGTGGTGACCTGAGAGAAAAGTGACAAAATCAGACTCCAGAAGCTGCAAATATATTGTTTCATTTTCAAGAAGTGTTTCAAGTAAGAAGTGCATTCACATAAAGGGATAAAGATCCGACTTATGCTATCTTCTGCAATCTGGTCATCGATCTTTATGAAAACGTAACTTAATTACAAAATTTGCAACCTGACTTATTTTTCGCCCATCTATTCCACTAAGATGTGGACACGAAATAAATACACGAAGCGTTTTATTATGAATGATTTTCAAAAATCTTAAAAGCAAGAAAATATGGACAACCGATGCATGAAAAAATTTACTTTTTTGATGTACCAGGTATCGATAATAACGGCGAAAAATATATAATGATAATTTGCCTCACTTTTGTTACTGATATACTTTCGTTACAACAGTGCGTTACCTTTGATTATGCAAATACATTTTTTAAAATTATTTTTCAAGATAAGTGTCAAACATTTAAATTGTGAATAGTAAGTTAATGCACAGGTATGTTGTAACTATAAAAACCACTAGAGAAAAAGAAACAATTTCCCACGTTTGGCAACATTTGCTTATCGCACGGGGTTCCGCTGTTACCCCAGATTATGCAATATCACTCTTTAATCAACGTGGGCAAGAAAGGCGGTTTAAAAAGTGAAGAAAAGATCAAAGTGACCTCGTTATTGGCTTGTGCTAAGACAACACTCGAAGTTTCCATGGAATTACAGCTTATGCAATTGAAGGTAAAGTCAACAAAAAAACTTCGGATAGAGCCTCTACGAGAAAATTAACTGCTCGGGATATGCGACATTTGAAGGTTTCTATCGGTAGAAAACAACTTTCTACAAGTAAGGCGATATTTGAAGACGCTGAAGCCCCAATACTAAGCAGAAAGACAAGATGTGAGGTTTTGCAGAGGCTGTTGAAAATGAAAAAGACAATCAAACGACCACTTCCACCAAAAATTCATGAAGAAAATAGGGTCAAATAGGCTGAAGAGAACATGAAAACTGATTTCTCCAATGTCATATTTACTGACGAATGCAGAGCCACTCTTGATGGTCCAGATGGATGGGCGTCTGGATGGGTCCTCCATGACCGTCCTCAACAGACACGGCTTAAGCATCAACAAGGTGGTGGAGGTACTGTATATTGTTTTGGGCCGGGATAGTAGGTGACACCCTTATTGGTGCATTTCAAGTGGCAGAAGGAGTTAAACTGAATACAGAAAGATACTGCCAGTTTCTTGAAGCCAACTTGATTCCATGGCTTGATGAACAGACTATCGCACGCAGATCCAAATTGGTATTTCAGCACGATAACGCTCCCTCACACCGAGCGTGGTACACTGCTAACTGGCTTGCGGATGGAGGATTCAAATCAAAAAAGATTATGACCTGGCAAGCGAATAGCCCCGATTTAAACCGAATTGAGAACCTCTGGGCAATAATCAAGAGGAAGGTCTATGAAGGTGGTCGGCAGTAAGCCTGTGAAATGCTGTAAAAACAGCAGTAGATTCTATTCCACCATCTGAAATATCAAACCTGACAAAGTCTGCTGATAATCGCCTTAAAAAATCATGAACAATGGAGGTTGCCATGTTCAAAATTAACTTGTTATTTTTACCACTACTGAACACTTATTTCAGTGTTTATTGAATTGTTTTGGTTATAATTTCTTGGTGATGGACATTAAGGAAAAATATTCCTGTTCACTTGTATTTATTTCCTCTTTATGACGTTTTTATTAGCTTTTTGCATAATCTGAGGTAACAGCAAAAAACTCGTAAATAAGCAAATAGTATGATAAACTTAACCAATGGCTAAATATTTATTTTACAAGTGCTGTTTATATTGGCAACATAGCCATATATTTAGTTAATATTGATAGTTCAAAGTTAGACTCTCATCTTGAAAAATTAAGTAAAAAAATTCTCTTTGCATAATCAAAGGTAACGTACTGTAGATACAACTGCCAACTTGAAAGAACACAAGAGATGGGCATTTTCTGTGAAGGAGCAGAACTTTTCCTGCTGTTCACTGACCTGTAGAATAATTCATTACTTATAACAGACAGACAACTCCCACTGATTTGTATAATACTTGTCTTTCCGTTAGTTACTTCGTTAGCTGGTAAGACCTTGACGATTTCATCAGTATTAGAGAGGCGAAAATTATGGTATCCTTCAGGTATCCTTGACAAGACTCTGGGGGGATCGATATGAAAAGGAGTCAAGTTCAAATTTAAGCCTCTACTTCTCGAAGATCTTAGGATAGAAGATTCACTGCCTGGCTTAGAACATTTTTCACCTTTCGTATGCATGATCCGAGTCCCAGGGTATGATAATTTAGGAACAATTCTTTTGTTCTGTAGAATTATTACAGGTTACTTCAGTATTAGATATGGAAAATTAGGATGTTACGGGTCTGATATGTGACTGAAGAACATTGCTTTTGCTCCGTAGAACTTTCACAGGCTCCAGCTAGTAATATTAATTTCGACTTAGTATCATGGTTACGCCGTAGTATCATATAAATTTAAAGATTTAGCTCAAGCCAAGAGCAAAAACTATATTGTCAACGAATGAAATCAAGTGGGAACAATAGGTGAAAGAACAAAATTTTCGGCGAGAAGAAAGTTGAGTCAGAGTGAATAAGAGTGCTTAGAGAAGCAATAGATATCTTTAGCGCTTCAATTTGACATTGACAAAGGAAGAAGTGCATTGAAATATGCGCCAACAGTAGCCTTTTGCCATAATTTCCAACTTGGATAAATTTTGCCATATAATTGCAATCACAGCAGGACGGGATGGCCACAGTTTTCGAACTGGCTTAATTTTCGCCGGTTTATATTCTTCTAGTATGGCAGAAAATAGACGGATAAATAATAAATTAACAGATACATAGACATCGGTCCTTATTACTGTGTACCTAGATTAAGAAAAAATTGAACTATTCAACTGAATAAACCTACATTTCCGTCATAAAATACTCAATTAAACAAGTTACTTGTCATTGACACAGTGTTTAACTCAGTAACTATGCTCACGTGACCAAAAGAGGATACCTTCTGAGCACATTATTGTTCATGAAAACATATTCTGAGATTCATGTTTGAAAGATGCGAGGGCTAATGTAATGATAGACCCAGTGTATACAATTTTGAAAAAAAGAAGTCCTACAATTTTTTTAAATTAGGCCTTTGTTTTTGAGAAAATGGAAAATTTTGTTTCTATTATCATTATTATTTTGGCGGACATTTAAAAAATAGACGTGTATGAGTTAGTATGCTAAAACTAAAACTACGACAGTTTTAAAATTCTTGTAGCGTTTCCAACCAAATAATGGCTCTGGGTTTTACTTTTTTCTTTTCGTTTTCTTTTGATATGCGATTGTCGATCAGATACTAAAGTATTCATAAATATAACACAATTTTCGGATTTGAACTGTCATAAAAATATAAAAAAATGAAATGAAAATCGGATATACGGAGCCGTTCTTTTGTTAAAAACATTGCGAAAACTGCAAACCCGTCTTTGTTTTTTTTCCTAGCATAAAATCTTGTTGACTTCTATTCATATATAAGTGAAAAAATTACATTTTACACGATAGGCAAAAAACGTAAAATATTCTGATGAAATGTCATTGCACTTTTTTGCCCTATTAACAAAGTTTGAATATTGTATTCATATTGTATTAGCATCTACAGATAATATGCAAGCATAATTTGAAACTATAGAGCCGGATTTTTCATTTTGCTCCCTAATTTTTTTCATCGCAGCTCAAAACCGAATATTTTTTATTCCTATATTTTAGTTAGTGATCGAAAATCGTATATCAAAAGAAGACGAAATAGAAAATGGAAAATACAGCATTAAAATCCATTGAGTTCTATTCATTTGAAATTGCCAATATATTTTTATATATTTTTTCATGACCTTTAAAACTAAGGCCTAAATCAAGAAGTTGAAGCAGAAAAATGTGTTTCCTTTCAAAATACATAAACTGTGCGAATTTCAGAACAGTCCTCCTCAGATGTCAGTGTAGCGATGGGTGGCGTGAATAACGCCACCTGGACCTTGTCCGAAGAATCATTAAGGTATGATACGTCTAGATGATTTTGACGTAATGGCGCCCCTAATTTAATATAAAACGCAGAACACGAAGTTGTGGCAATACTACTGACCGCTCTGCTATATCTATCAACTGCCTACTGAATACAACGTAATTGTTCACTTAGTAACTAACCCTTCGATGATCTTTCTTCGAAGACAGACAATTTCTAAGAAATATTAATCAGCGTGTATATATTTTAGACAACTTTTTTCGAGGTCGATGTGGATACTGGACAAGAATACTATCTTATGTTCAAGCATACAGTAGTTATACTGCAGACAGCTTATCTATTATCGAGGAAATAAAACGTGAATGCATATTAAAACTTCTACTCTATCATACGAAACGCCTACACTGCAAATATTTTTACCGTTGTTTCAACGAAACAGTTGCTCGGCCACCAACACAGTTGGCGTCAGCTGGCCAGAATTGAGGCAGGTTCTGCAACGCATTTTGTGTTCTTTTCAGTCCGACTACTTCCAGCCTCAGTGAATAATATACTGAGTATCTTTCCCAGCAGTAAGAACTACGGCTGCAACGACGGCTTATACTGGGACTTGCAAGTCTCATCGAGTGTCTCTGCGCTGGTTGCCTTCGTTCTCCAAGTTTTAGAAAAGTAAAGCACACCAGTCAGCAGACTTTCTGACATCGTTTCTAGTGAAGGATATTCAATAATTTCCAATGGTGGGTATTCGATCAGTTTCAGTGGTGGGTATTCGATCAGTTTCAGTGGTGGGTATTCGATCTGTTTCGGCGGTGGGAATTCGATCATTTCCAGTGGCGGTTATTCCAAAATTTTAGTGGCGGGTATTTGTTCATCTTCAGTGGCAGGTATTATGTGAGTTTTTTAAATATTCGTAAATCAAGATAGATAGCATATTATGGTGAAGCTAAGCCCAACGGGCTTTACTGGTCTGAAACTTCAGATAGATATACTTTGAGGAAAATTAACGAAAATTAGTTCGCAGGTTGGGAAGCGTGGTGATCGTGTAGCACTGAATGGAAGACCCATATGAGAAGCTTAGACCAGTTTACAGACAATGGAAATGTCAGGACGCCGCAAAGTTAAATGAACTTCTTGCAGTGCCAACTTTGAAATTCAGCCCAAGACAGTATCTAATGTATGTCGTAACACTTTCAAGGATCCTGATTTGTGCTTGCTACACAAATCAAAACTTGAATTGTTGAGATTCCTCAATGCGCAAATTAAACAGATGCAAGTGTGTTATATTCTCAGATTTGCATTAGAGGAGCCAATGCAGCGGGAGTTTCAGGGTAGCCATTATTTTTCTTCAGCGAAATTTTTTCTTGCAATGCCACAGCTTTCTATAGGCGCGAAAAAGTTTCGGATGGAGTATTACTAGTGTATATCAGAGATACTCAGATGAACCTCATTTTCTCAGTGATGTGTGACTGAGTGTTTTAAAGTTATTACACAGTATGACACTGAAAAGGAGGAAAAAAAATGAGTTCACTGATCAACAGAAGTGAAATGGCGCACACTCACATCTTATCTTATTCTACGCGTAGTTGGCATCTGCAGAGCATCTTCATAATCAGATTATCAAGTGTGCAGTGAAGCATGATTGCAAATCATTTTCGCTGCTATTCTTGACGCCCACGCGCTAGATAAAATAATTACTGTTTTGTTTTATATTATAGTGTATATTTGTATACCATGAATAACACTCTCCAGCAAAAAAAAAAAAAAAATGATCAGAGGATGTTCAAACTTCGAATGCGCAGCTGCAGCTTTACCAAGTTTCTTGACTATCTTATAAGTAACTTCCCAAGTTTAATATAAGTTTAATACACTGCAGATATATTTATATCTTCTAAGGCCTGCTTCATTAAAAGTGGCTGGTGTTTTTGAGGTCTTTCTCATGCACTTTGCAGGCAAACAGCTTTTTATAAACAGCCTTTTGCTCCTAGGAGCTGAGCAGGGCGTAGGTTAATAGTTTCTTCACTGTTAAAGTTTCTTTGTTAACTGAAATGTCGTGCAATGCAGGACTGTGCTTGCGGTTAAATATTTCCTCACTATAGGGCGGCCCCCTCGGTTAAACATTTACATAATACGTGATGGTATACACCAGTAAGTACTTCCCACAATACAGGATACTATCCTCCGTTTAACAGTCCTACAACACAGGCTGCTATTTGCCTTTAATATTTCCACACCGTACGACGGTGTCCCCACTCACAAATCTGCACAGAGCAGAAGAGTAACCGACATTTCTCCCGCGCCCAATCCATTTCTTACTTCCAGTCACCCTCACAGGTCCCGCGACACTAAAATATCGACATTTTATCGCCACTCTCACATTGTGCGAGTTTACCGATGATTGACGAGGCTTTTGAGCGACCTCCCGTGCTGACTGCAGCAAATCCCGACTTTTTGGCGCTACTGTATTGAGGGATCCCGTCTCTTTTTAATTGCCAATATAAAATGCGATTTGGACTACCTCGAAAACATTTTAATTGAGCCAAAAAACGAGAGATGTAGCGGAACTACAGCTGTTGATGACTTGTGTTTGTGCCAAAAACCAAGTTATTTATCTCTTCATATTCGTTAATTAGGAAAAAAACATGAAGTTTCTGCTCAGAAAAAGGCTGCAGCGTCTTGGAGCTCTATTCAGCTCCTACTGAAAACAATTATTTTGGACTTAAAATTACGTAGGATGTTTGCATGTTATTTTCCTGATTCAAACACGTAAATGTTGGATAATTAGACAAAAAGGTACGTGTGTTAACGTTCCCGATGGTGATGGTCAAAAACGAGTACAAGTCGACATTTAACGTAAAAAAATAACGGGTATAACAGCCCATTTTTATGTTCTGTGTGGTCTG
>LQNS02278080.1:8965922-8978273 GCA_001587735.2 Parhyale hawaiensis
CCGGTTATGAATTATAGCTCTCTTGGTGGCTGACAGGCAAAGAGACAAACACACGAACAAACTCCGACAAAAACAAAACCTCCTTGGTGAAGGTCATGAAAGTCCATTTAAGAACTAAATTACAATTACAACAATAAGTTAACGACTAGGAGCGTCTGGAGATATGTTTCACATGACATCATTATTGTATGTGCTGGTGTCAAAAAGCCACATTAGGAAAACATTTTAATGACAAGGCGAAGCAACAAGTGGTAAATATTATATGAAATAATTCGCGAGCGTGAGTCTTGAGCCTCTGCCTTAGCCACTAAATGTCACTGCCACAATGTCATCAACTAGCTTCGCTTGTGATACATAACAACAGACAGACTTTTTAGTAATTAATCACTGCTATGAA
This sequence comes from Parhyale hawaiensis, assembly GCA_001587735.2. Taxonomy (NCBI): domain Eukaryota; kingdom Metazoa; phylum Arthropoda; class Malacostraca; order Amphipoda; family Hyalidae; genus Parhyale; species Parhyale hawaiensis. The sequence goes on from LQNS02278080.1 coordinate 8,966,320, forward strand.
CTTCTTTGAAAGGCCAAGATAACATTCAGAGCTCTTGCATGATGAACAAAGACCTACTCTGAGCTTAGAGCAAAATTAATCGATTTGGAGTTGAAGAGGAAGTAGCCATACGCCACCAGTTCCCAGAACATATGAACTCTTTATGAGACATGATTTGTCATTACACTGGAGAAAAGTTCACGGTTCTGCAGCTTAGTAATTATGGAAGAGACCTGTGAGGCTACAATTCAAAGTTTCAAGGGAACGTTGCAAACTTTGGTATTAGTGTCTTTTCTAGTATTTGTCAGTGAGCAGTGCTTCTAACATCAGAGCCTGGCACGATGACCATCGCTGATTATACGATTATACGATGGGGATGATGTGAAGACCATCGCCATTGGAAAAACTACGATTTTACGATGAAACATTGCGAAAATCCATCGGCGATTGCGATGGTACAATGGAATTTGTATCAAACAATCGGCGATGGCCATTTTCCGCATCGGCGATGGTGCTCTGAGGAAGCACTGGTCCGATGAAATGGCTGAACATCCCATCGACTATGGCATACGATGGGCATCGTCATCGGTTGTATGTACTTCCGATGAAATAAGACTAAAACTACAGAAAAACAGCATTGCGAGTTTGAAGCATTTGTTTTTAGTACGATTAAAACAAAGAGTGGATTACAAAGTTTATTTGGTGAATTTTCCGAAGGGGTCAGTAATGACATTTAACATTTTAGTTGGCATCATTCGGGAAAAGAAGGCATTCTAAGACTTTTTCATGAATAATGTTTTTTCCGTAAATTCTTATTTTTCGATGTATTTAACTTAAATGTTTCCATTGCATCTGTGCCACACTCGCCATTACAGCCATGCTGACGTCCAATTTTGTTGATCATCAAAGACGCGATGATCGTACGCGTGTTCGAACACGTCCTATTAAGTCTTTGACTAATTGTGTAATCGCGTGTTAATTGTGCAATCACGAGCTTATTTTAATGAAATAGGAACCTAGAATAACGCATTCTAAGAAGTTTTTCACGGTCAATTTTCCGAAGTGCACGTTAATCACATCTATTATTTTTGTTGACATATTTGGGTAAAATAAAGCATTCTAAGACGTTTTTAATTTATAACGCCTTCGCAGCAATTGCTTAGTTTTCGAGATATTTGACTTTGAAGTTTCCATTGTTTTTCGATGAGAGAAAATACGATCCGCCATTACGGCTAAGGCGATATCGCTGTACGCTGTTGCTTTATATATTTCTCGTACGATATTAGCAGAACTAGTCCTTGCTCACCTAACCTAAATGAGTAAGAGCCACGTTGTACCCGAAAAACTATTACGAAGCTTTGTTCTAAATAGCAAGATCTCAATAGAAAAACAATGGGAACTTTAAAGTTAAATATCTCTATAACTAAGCATTTCCTACGAAAACGGAATTATTGAAAAATATTAGAATGCCTTATTCTGCCTGAATATGTCAACAAAGAACTAACCATTACATTTGAAGTCACCAATACCGGTAAAATGGTGTAGCTAGCAAGAAGCATACCGCACCATTGCTGAATTAGTTGAAGACTGAAGCGTGCTCCAATAATACAGCAGTCTGTTGGGGCGCGTGTTCCAATATCAATGCTGCGCGGCAAAACAGTCTTATAGACACAGAACTACAAAGTTTCCACGAAAAAGTTATTCCTAAAAAAGGTCTTAGATCACCCTACTCTGCATACATATTTCAACAAAACAAGCTGGACATTGCACAATTATTCGCAATTGCACAATTAGTTGAAGACTCAATAGGGTGTGTTTCAACAACGAGTACGAACATCGCGCTTCTGTTGATAAACAAAGGTAGAACGCGACATGGCTATAGTGGCGGAAGCAATAGAAACACAATGGGAACCTTAAAGTCGAATATCTCGAAAACGAAGCATTTACGAGGAAAACGTTATTCATGAAAAAACGTCTTAGAATGTCTTCTTCAACCTAAAATTGTCAACAAAAATACCGTATGTGATAATGTGCACTTCCGAAATTTCACCTTTTTCACGAATAACGTTTTCGTCGGGAACTTTGAAGTTCTGTTTATATACGTTCTAGGAACACGACCAGCTGGCCAACATTATTGGAACTACCATAATCGAAGATGCTGAGCTCTGTACACCATATATACTGCAGCTCTACTTAATACAATTAAATGTCATTGTAAAGCTAAGCCCACAAGGCTTGACTTCAGACAGAAGAGTTGACTTCGTCATGCTGAATCGCATTGCAGGTGTTAACGGTGACCAAATTACGCTTGAGGTAATTGGAAACTCCATTTTACGGCTCAAGATTATGTTACCAGACGTCACAAGTGTACTCGAATGAGGGTCAACGACAATACCCGATTCTACAAGCAGCCAGTGCGCCGGCCTGAAGCTCCGGAAAAAGTCAGGCCTAACGTGCTCTACAGTCCGTAATGGACTCTATAGTCCGTGCCACGATAATAGCTCAAACTCATCTTAAAACGCACAAATAAAACTAACTCTGATGGAAAAAAGCTAACATTTTCATGGTTTGTTTGGGACCATAAATGGAACTTTGTCAAGCATTTTCAGCTCATAATAATGTGTAGTTTTCTTTTAAGAAAAGTTTTGAGGTTTTGATCACTTCTCAAGCGTGCCACGGTATTAGCTTTTATAGATTTTTATCAATTTTCATTTTCAGAAAATGTTAATATTGAAAAACTATAATTATTCAATCTTTTATTTAAGCAAAAACGCCCAATTATGTAATCAACCAATGAAGTACGTAGTTAATATTTTACATAGGAACCTTTCTTCCGGAAAACAAGTTCAGTCCCCTTGTCGACAGATTCTGGGTAAGCGCTATTTCAGAACGAGGAAGAGCGCTTGGAGATGTCTTGATAGCTGTCCAAAAGTTTTTTGTTGGAGTGTATTGCCTTCCATCCTTGTAAACAGCCTGCTTCAGAATCCCCCATTAGTTTTCGATAGGATTCAGATCTGGAGAGCGTGCCGGCCAAAATATCAAACGGTCACCTTTCAATCCAAACGATGACAGAACACTTGTGTTGCCTTTGCAGAGTGAGACGGGTATTGTCGTGTTGAAATATTAGCCTTCGACTCTCTGCAGTGGAACGTCATCCTGCCATGGAAGCAAGGCCGACTCAAGGAGCTGAAAATAAGCCACAGAAGTTATTTTCCCTCCATCTGGCACTCGTACAGGAAAGGATGTGCGAGCTACTCATCCCCGCATCAAGTTATGCACCATAGCCTTCCTTGTCGCATATATTTTGTTACCCGTTTGCCATTAAATTAACATTAAAAACTTGTTTTTAATAACTAGTGATAACCTTCACTGCATGACTTAACATACACATATAATACGTAGCTACATAATAGTGTTATTTTTTCGGAGACCGTAGATCATGTCAGGCAGTGCAGGCCAATAAGTATAAAAAATAGTACGCCCTCACAGCAACTTAGAGCGCCAGCAAGTTGAAGACCATACGTTCAATTTATTTTTATAAAAATTGCTGGTGCGGTCCGACGGGAGCGGTAAGCTCATAAAATTCACCTAAGCTCTGAACTTGAATTTTATCAGGGTTTGTGTATTCTTTTTGGCCAGCCTTTCACTTATACCGCCTATATCATCAGTTCATTAACGAAGCATCAATAACACCCTCCGCTTTACGTTGTCTATAAGTTGCTGAGCAAACCACTCCTACAAATTACATGCATCAGCCAATTTATTGCAGCAATAATAGGTACAGGAACACAATCTCGTTGCTGGAAGTAGACAAAATACAAAGTAATAGAATCAAGCCTAGCCTTTAGATTCACTAAGTATTACGGGAGTTTACTTGTTTTGCTAAAAGATTGTTAGTTAAAATCACAATTTCAAGTTGTCATTTCTTCTGATATGCTCCGCCTGATGAACGAAAGCTCTTCGTTAATGTATTCCCATACTGAACTAGAGAAGCCCTCTGAGAGAACACACCTCCGCCAAATAATGAAATGTTAATAAAAATTTTAATTTGTCGTGAATACAGGACTGCTTTTTTATCATCACCAGAATTGGGTTATGTGTTCTTCGTAGCATTCCTAGCAGTTTTTGAATATCGTCATATAACTTTCAGCAATGTTCTTATTGTTGTTATTATTAAAACTTCACGCTCGAGCTCCAACGGACAGGTAATTCAACCCAAATGAAGCACTTTGCAACACTGGGAATCTCGAAACGCTGCCAAGGAAATCCAACAAAAAGCCATTAACAGCTGACTTAAACGCCTGCAGGACATTAGATTAGATAGGCGGCAGTAGAGGAATCAACAGGTCTATTCTCGAAGAGACACCAACACATACGCCTAGGCACTCTATGAGCTATTGCCATTATGTCAGAAAGAAATAGAGGACTCAGGAAGAAAGAAGAAAAAATTGAGAGGAATCTCAGTCAAAGAGACGATTGTGCAAGCACGTGAGCATGATCAGTAACCGGTAATATGCGAAGTTAAGAGACGTCTATCTCTGTAGTCGGAGCAGAAAAGAGAAGATGGATTAAGACCCCTCGGAAGCTTTGGCCGTTAAAGTTTGCGACTGCTGAAGGAGGAGTTCTTAGCTGTAGAGGATGACTCTCCCAATGTTTGTCAAGACTATTTTTAAATGTGTTGACTGTCTCAGCACCAACAACGTCGGAAGGGAGCCTATTCTAAATGTTAACTATGAAATACGGTAAGAACTGCTGAGTTAAGGTTGTTCTTCTAGATATATGCTTGAGTTTTTGGTTTGATCATTAACGTCTCTTTCAAAAAGTCCCGTTGTAGGTACGTCTTTGAAGCCATCCATATTCATGAATGTTTCTATTAGTTACCCCTGAGTCGTCTTTGCTCGAGAGAAAACAGGCCCAGTTCTTTTAGGCAGTTTCGTATGGCTTGTTTCACAGCTGAGGTATCAATTTCGTTGCTCTGCGTTGGACTCTTTCCATATTATCGACATCTTTACACAGATGTGGCCACCAGAATTGAACAGCAAATTCTAAGCGTGGCCGTACTAACGCCTTGTACAAGGAAGTGATGATGCCCTTAGATTTGTATTGAAAATGCCTGGTGATGAATCCTAGTTCTCTGCTTGCGAATTTTACACTCTTGTCAACTTGCTGACTGTGTTGTAGGTTGTTAGTAACAGTTATTCCCAAGCCACGTTGTTGGGTGAGAGCAGCCAATTCTGTCCCGTTCATTTTCAATTGGGTTGGAAGATTCTCCAGCCCTACGTGCATTATTGAACATTTGTCGACATTGAAGCTCATCTACTACGTTATGTTATACAATTGAAAGCCGATGCCGGCAACAAATTCCAAACCTTAACCGATCACGGCACGAAGCACCGACCGAACTGATTAGTTTGATGTCCAACATCCTCCAACGCGAAAGAGTACGCCCCGACCGCAGCCTGTTTCTCTCTTCTAAAGAACTTGGAGGGAAGAACAGAAGAATACAACCAATGCCTCTCATTTTTGTACACCTTATAAAACTTACAGAGCTCGGTCACCCTTCTCCTGTGGGACAGGTTCACCAGATCATTATCGGCGCAGAGTCTGCTGACTGAACTACAGTAACAAGTCGGTCCAACAAATCCAAGTGAGTGGCAGCAGCTGAAGCCCAGACCGGTGAGCAATACTCCAACACGAGAAAAAGAGATGTACAGATACAAACAAAGAAGTTGATAAATAAATCCTGGCTAGAATTTGGTCATTTGTGCCCCCAATCATCCCAGCAATTCATGCAAATTTTATGAAAATCAATTTATAAATTTGTGAGTTATGTCCCCAAGAAATAGCTGGTAGAAAAGTAAATAAAAGCGGTTGAACAAAGCTTCACCAAACGTTAATCATCTGTTTCTCCTAACATAGCTACCTTATATCAATCTATGTGAATATCATGAAGATCCGTCCATTAACTTTTTGATTTATCTTATGCGAGACAGACATACAAATTCTGCAAAGTAATTTAGCCTCTTAAGTGCACGTAATAAACAAAATTATTACATTACGGCTATTCTAGTAGTACAAAACCATTCAAAGCTCTGCTACAAACACTTTGCTGAGGCATAGCTAGTACTTTTCGCTAATAAAATTGCTGTATTGCCTTAACGTTTGTCGATCTGAAATGTACAACTCACTTTTAATATGAGTGCAAGGCCAAAGTAAAGAAAAAGACGCAATGATAAAATTATTTACAGTATCTTTTTTTACTCAAGCCGAGGCCGACAGCTGCATTATTTAAATGTACTTGATTCAAGTACCTGTTCTCCGTTGCATATAAATCCAGCTATAGCGTTGTTATAATTTTTATGATCATACTGCATCACTGCAGCTATTAAATAGCACTTGTTTGAGTTGTTTGTTCAGCAAGCTATTGCAAGTGAAGTTATTTTAGAGTATTTATTTTGCAAAAATAAAATAAAAATAGCCGATTGATCTTCACTAAGACTTCAGAATAATTCATTTGATACGACTTTGGTACGATGTGGGCTCTTGTGATTCTATTTTGTACACATTCGCTTCATTGTGGACACTGATGATTATACTTCAGGTGGATTTGCTACTCTGTGGACACTGATGAGCTTCTTGGTACAAATTCGCCGCACTGCATGTGCTGATCATTTTATTTGATGCGAATTTTCTACAACGTTGGCCCAGTTTTTCAGCGCTGTGGATAATTACGGCTACAGCCACTAACTTAGGACAATAAATTAAAATTTTCAGTTCAGACACAGTAACAGCAGACGGAAAATCAGAACCTCGCAAAAGTTTCAATTATCTTGAGATAAAGCAGCGGTTGTCCCTCTCACGAAAGCTGAAATTTAGTTCCCCACTGTCTCATTGAGTCTCTGTAACAATCATTTGGAAAGAGTGCTAACTGAACTGAACTGAACTGATTCTCTTTGGACGAAAGGACAATGGTGTCGCAAGAGGTCGCAAAAGGCTGAGCCTTCCAACAAGGATTCTGCAGCGGAAGCTCAAGAAATGCTTGATGTAGACTTAATAAATGTTTCAACAGGTAATGATTTTTTTTAATGTAGTTTTATTTTAAAATGTTACAGAATAGTAACTTTTAAGTTTGGAATTGTTTCCTTATTTTTCAAAGACTTATCCCAAGCGTTCCACTTGCTTTTAGATGCGAATTCTTCTTTGGGTGTAGTACTTACTTCAGAACTCGATGTGAACTTACATTTTCCATTTGAGTACAGCTGTCTTCTGGGCTCAGCATTATAATGAAAGATCAATTCTTATCTCTACTGACAATCTCTCGAAAAATTGATAACTGTAGCTCCTTGAAAGCAAAGATGTGTAAACAGTCGAGCCTTAGTATCACAGGGTATCGTTTAAGTAATAGGAACCCATTGTCCTAGCTTTGAGGTCTGCCCTTGTTCAAGAAGAGGTGAGATTATGCTGGTATGTATGAACTGCATTAAGCTATTGAGCTTATTCTAGATAAGTGAAATTTGGAGTAGCCTGCTCCGTATCTTCAATGTATATTTTTTTCAATTGACATTAGTCGCCCTGAATGTGGACTGTTCTCGCAGATGAAAATTATCAAGCTACTGCTGGCTTGCTCGAGCATTTAAAATATTTAATACGAAGATATTAATTTTTTTGCCGATTTGTGGTTGAAGTGACTTTATTATATTGATGGAGCGTGCAGTCATAGATACTCCTCAATAACATAAATTTCTGAAGAGTTGAGCCAGTCGATGCTTCTAATAACGTCTGACACCGTGACAAATTCATTTAAAACTAACAATTAAGATACTGTAAAGAGGTTACCTAGGAATGTAATTACAGTAATAACTTCCTTTTTTTTCAACCTTACAGTTAAGCTGAAATAACTCACAACAATAGTTCTAATTATAATTTGTTGCACTTGATTCTTCAGCTTAACGCTAGATACGTCCTGGCGACAGATCGGTTAAGACCTGTTCAATCATTCAACAGAAAACCTGCCGTAAAATGTTTTTCTTATCATTACAAAATGTAAGAATAGAATAGGAGTACGGCCATAAATGTTTCAGATAATACCACGATTAAACTTATTACACAAAAATTAATTTTCAGTGGGTGTAACTAACAATTATATAATTATTGAGTAAAATATCGATTTATGCTAATAAATAAACACGGAAAGTGAATTACGTCAAACCTTTTAATCAAACATTTAATTACTGCTTCAATAATTGATATGTGTGCTGTTTAGTTCAGCAGTTTATAATTGGAACTGATCCTTTGAGCCTTGCTTAAGCTACATAACTCTTTTAACCCTAGAACTTGGTCTGACACTCAATCTGAGTCTCGTTGAGAAAATATCGTGTTTAAGTTAAGTAGCTAACTCTCTGCTACATAGTCCCAGAGAGTAGCTGGAACCCACACTCCAGCTCCCTATGAGCTACTGTGTTGTAGAAAGATGATAGTGTAATATTCCAAGGTTTGAATTGAGCAGTAGCATAATAGTCTAATATCGCTAATATCAACTCGGTTTAATGCATTTGATATTGTACACTCTTCAACGAATTTCACGGGAACAAATTTATCATGCAGGAAAATTGTTGGTTAATTAGCAGTACGCAAACCCTGTTCGGCATACAATTGTCTACACAATGTAGCCACTGCGCTTGTGCTTCAGTTAATTAATTTCATTTTAGAGATCAAACCATAACTATTTTCTCAAATCATTTGATACTGCTGCTTCGACATGAAAACAACTCATTAGCGTTTGTAAGACGTTCTGCTCCATGTCTGGTGTTGCTTGCCTTGCAAGGCTCTGTTATAATACGAAAGAAAAAATAGATAGCTGATGTCTCCACAGAGGAGAAGTTAGTTCAGCGTATCTTAGTTCTGGTAATGAACCGAGAACCTTGTTCGACTTGAAATCCGAAGTCACCTCTACTCTAGGACAACCTAATATAGTGACCGGCGCTTTGCATTTGCGGTTTTAATGCATCGTTACACCAGGATAGCTTTCAAATAGCAGTTACATAACTTAATAGTTGCAACTACTCCAGTGAGCCACACAACCTGGAGCAGGTAAGTTGCTTTGTTAACTCCAAACAGAGTTTATTCAGCAGCTTGAAAAAAGTTATCACCTCTTTGTTTTCTTAAATTCTCTCAGTCGTTTAGAATAGTTTTAAGATACACTGAGAAATACTGCAAGGATATCCCGCTGCTGAAATATTCCGAGATGCTTTAGACTCGACCAACAAATGAGCGCAACTTTGTCTTCTTCCCGAAATTTTGTCCAACAAAGTTGTGTTTTTGAAGAGAAATAGCGCGAGTTGGAAGCATGTAAGGGTGTAGTAAATTTTTGAAGCACGACAGCATTATTCTGTAGGAGTTCTTTTTTCTTTAGCTCTATGAACTTTGAGTACATTGCTTCCTTGAGACTACTTCACAAGACGAAAATGCCGGCAGTCCAGTGCATAGTGTTCCTGACTCTATTGTGAATCCAGTAGTTATTACTGCGTGTACAAATACTTGACTAGTCTTTGTCTGTATACAACACAGCTTCATTACATTTTTGTTTTAAATTTGTTTTGATGCCTTTTATATGGAAACATTGGAAATATTATTCCTAAGTTTGGAGCGAGTGCAGTAAACATAAATTTTTCGTTAAAATAATGTCATTTCAATAAAGTATTCCAGAATTACAGTACTCATCAATAAGCCTAGCATTATGATAGGAAAAAGAAAAGGAAAAATGCAAATTAATCTATTTTATGCCAGTTTAAAACAATACACAAGTTGTTTTTCAATTGTTATAAAAAATGTAGATCGATTTTTATAGCACTATATTGGGCATGGCCTGTGGCTCATTCGATTCACCTATATGGAAGGTCGTTTCCATCATCTTCGAAAAGAACGTATTTTTCATCGACCATTAGCACTTTCAACTGCATTATGGTAAAAAAATAGTTACAAATTATAAAATCTTTGCAAAATAAATAATATCTTTTGAGAAATGAACCACGCCCTGCTATTAGTAGCATATAATAGTTATCAAAAACGATAAAAAACGGCACAATATCGAGAGTGAGTTATCGTATAGCTCATGTCTTCTTCATCAATTGGCTCTATAGATCGACAGGCAAAGGAGCGAGTTCATATGCCGGTTCACTCTGTTCTTCACTAAGGCAGCAACATTAATCATTGCTCTGTATATATGCCCCGTGGGTCATAGGTGTCACATGGAAATTTATAGAGGAGCATTTTTTTTTATTCAAAAATTTAAAAGAAATTAATGCCTATTATTATATTGGCCCAAGAAAATGTAAACTGTAAATCTTGAACTCCAGGCGCTCGGTTTTTTCGTTCAAAAAACGTAAACAAAATTTATTTTATCAGCTTTAATGCATGTATTAGGCGAAGAGGCACAGCAGCTAGTAGACTATAAGGTATAGCAGCAAAAATTAGAGGCTGAATTCAAAAGAACACAGAATAGTGGATAACAATATTCTGAAAACAAAGTTCCTTGCACACTGCCATAACGGTTCTAATTTTGAAGGATAGGGGGTCGCCAGTATGTACGCTGCCATCCATTGGAGCAGAAATCATTTACGCGAGGCGCGATATGAGAATACGGAAATTGCTAATAAGGAAACTTTTTAAAATCAATCAGACGAGCCTCGGGAAGTGATTCCCATTCTAAAGTAGGGTTATTCCAATGGAGTACACGTGGTTGTGAACGTTATACTAAAACGACAGACAAAGTTTTGTTCTCATCTATCCAAGGGCCTTTATACCACTGCTTAAATGCCTATCAAGCATAACGACCTTCATTGAGAATGCTGAATATCAAGCCTGCTTCTCATGAGATCACAAAATGCCAAATATTTCAGGTTCATAGGAACATGTTCCCGTGACTGCGACCGAAGCTTAATGAGTCGGAACTTCACGCTCTGCAACTTGATTAATTTTTTCAAACTTAATGGCGATCCACGAAACTTTATCGCTCTTCCCTGTTATGTGCGTGTGAACCTCATGGGGCGGATACATTTTCTACATGTTTTTAGATAGCGTGACACCGCGCGGGCCTAAATCATGCCCGGGGCGACTCAACAGCAACGGTTGTAACGAACGTTTCGCATTTTGTGCTGACGTGAGCAGTATCCTTTATAGAATGAAAAACATTTCAAAACTGTAAGTTTTACCAACGCACATCCGTAATAACTGTAGCGTAGATGTTCGATCACTTACTAGTCTTAATGAAACCGTAGAACATGTCATACCTATTTTAAAGTGCAACAATGGATTGCTCTCTCGCTGGTTACACGACGCCTTGGTCGTTAATTAGAAGCTGGCGTAGGCTAACCAGAATTTTTTTCACGCCCTCCTCTTTTTTTGAAGAACGGGGCTGCAGGCGCCCGTTGATTAGACCTCGACAGGCCGTAACGGGCGAACTTTGAGGGGAGGGGCGGTGGCAACGGGCTGGTGAAGCTCTACAAACTGGGAACAGCTAGTTTGTGGAAGCAGGCTGGCAACAGCAGGCTGGTAAATAGGGGGCTTGTGGAAGCAGGCTGGAAACAACAGGCTTGTGGAAGCAGGCTGGTAACAGCGGGCTTGTGGAAGCAGGCTGGTAACAGCGGGCTCGTGGAAGCAGGCTGGTAACAGCGGGCTTGTGGAAGCAGGCTGTTACAGCAGGCTTGTGGAAGCAGGTTGGTAACAGCGGGCTTGTGGAAGCAGGCCGGTAACAGCGAGCTTGTGGAAGCAGGCTGGTAATAGCAGGCTTGTGGAAGCAGGCTGGTAACAGCGGGCTTGTGGAAGCAGGCCGATAATAGCGGGCTTGTGGAAGCAGGCTGGTAACAGCGGGCTTGTGGAAGCAGGCCAGTAATAGCGGGATTGTGGAAGCAGGCCGGTGATAGCAGGCTTCTGGAAGCAGGCCGGTAATAGCAGGCTTGTGGAAGCAGGCCGGTAAT
>LQNS02278080.1:8987819-9002569 GCA_001587735.2 Parhyale hawaiensis
TGAATACCCCCTGCATGCCGTATATTCCCTACAAGGACACAACTCTTCCATTTGTACAGCCGTGTCGAATGCTATTCTCTTTTTGACTCAAAACTTTTGGTCAGAAAAGTGTTGGAACGCAGGCAGCTCTAACATGCATAGCTTTGAAGCATCAGTCTCTGTGCGAAAAGAATTGAGCTAAAATTCATTTAAGTTTTATATCCGTGAATATTTTATAGCAGTGAACATCAGAAAGACTTCTGATGGTCAGTCGACTGTAGGCAAAATAACAAGAAAAAAACATTTACCAGCACCATGCTTCTTCAAGGTTGAATTGCAATGACAAATCAGCATTTGTCTGTAATAGTACTTGCACTTGATTTAAAACAAAATAAATGCATTTTACTGCTGCAGTATACTGCATGGGCTTAGCAACGTGAAAAATGAAAACTTGCAAATGATGGTTCAAACTTGGAAACACGTTTTGTTTAGCTTATTAAAACGTTTAATACACACATTTATAAGTCATGAAAAATTATAAGGGGAATTTTTACATTTATTAATCTAAAAAAAAATGAAAAAACGAAAGTTGAAGATATTGAACTTGTATTTGAACAACCTCAGGATTTTGCTCTCAAGAAAAATATATAATCATTTAATTTCATTCAATATAGCTAAGATTAAGGAACCCAAAATCAAGTTATAAGGTTCTGTAGCCGTGGGTGCGCTGGCTGAAATTATAAAATCTGAGTAGCTTGTGTAATACCTTCATTTCAACTGTTGGCTGAAGAGGGAAACGTTAATTCAGCATTCTTCGCTCAACCTAGCTCAAGTTCTTAACTGCTTCTATATAAAGAAGTCATGAACGTATTGCTTGTATAATGAAATTACTTGGGTAGTTATCAGTACGGTTTTCGGATGCAATCCAAGTGGCATTATACCGAACCCATCCCCCTCGGTTCGTGTGCAAATGTTGTTCCTACATTCTGTGACCAATGGTGAGGGTAACATCAGATAATCATCACTGTGAGAGTAGCAATTTACAGCTGAATTCTCTAGCATACCTCAATAGTCCTGGCTCTGGGGGAGGAGGGTGTCTGTGTACGTTTCACTTTTATAGCTCTACCATGTATGTTCCTATTCCATGTGATGAGGATATTAAAAAAAAGTTGGGTAGAACTTTCTGACGTGGTACATTTTGAGAAGAGGAGGGCAAACTTTTGAAATTTCCAAAATACACATATATACTTCTATATATTCCCCATTATCTCAAAAACTGTAAGGCCTGAATCAAAAAAGTTGTAGGAGCAAAATGTGTTTCATTTTCAAAAATACATATACTGTGCAAAGTTCAGAACAATCGGTCCACAATCGATAAGCTTGCCCCCCCCCCCCCTCAAATTGAACCAGGTGCGAAAGCGATATCCAACTTTTTTCAATGTCCTCATCACATGGAATAGGAAAATATATGGTAGAGCTGTAAAGGAGAAATGTACACAGACACCACCCTAGAGCCAGGACTACTAATTAATAGAGCCCAGCAAGCTTTTTTTTTTTTAAATGACAGTTATTGCATTTGTGACATCTAGAATAAGCTATTGAGTTATGTGGAATAGCATTGTTGCCCCTCTCTCACCCTAACGTGAAGCTAGTGGATCTTTTTTCTTTTTTTTTTTTGCCACTGTTAGGGCGAGTTCACGTTTCACTCATTTCAACGCGTTTAATCACACAAACGAATACGAGCTGCGCGTCAACGTTTTCTGTTTCTATCCACACGTAGCAGTGTCCTTCATTCGAATGAATGACGCCGCGCGTTCAGTTATGATATCGGTTCTTTGCATTTTCGCTTATATTTCCTTTCGGTTTGAGGGCACATTCGTATCCAATAATCTTATTGCCTGATTTTGATAGAAACTACCTATTTTCAAAATATTTGCCGCCTGATAAGCCAATAGAAGAGAAATCAGCACAGAGCAATCATATGGGCTCTCAAATCAAAGATGGCGTCTGTGTTCTTGCAATATTTTTCAGGTTTTCTAGTTTTCCAGCGTTAAATGGCATTACAGTAATTCTGATCACACACGTGATAACAAAAAAAAAACATTTTTGTCGACTTGTCCATGATCTGTGAACGATACGGAGGATAAATTTAGTCTTTATATGTTCTGTTTACTGAACTTGAAAAACACCGCGCGATCAAAAAAAGGATATGCTTCATCCTTCAGTCCCACACGTTTTCTGCAGCTGCTTTTACCAAATCAACGCACCGCGTCCACCAATTTGAATAAACGCGTTGATATGACTGACATGTGAATACAGCCTTACTTGGCCAACTCTGACTCTTTTCGGACGTGTATACGAATACCAAAGGTGGGCAAGTGCCTCCAGTTGCGACCCTATTTTGTGGTAGAGCCGCAAAGGGCAGCAGGTGCGCACCTCTGATAGATACTGCCAATTTTCTGTATTAATATTACCTAGTGCTCATACTGCTACTATGATCACCACATATCACATGTACTGTTTGAGTACGATTGCTTTCATCAGTTGATGTGTAGAGCAAATAATCGTGTATGGATTACGTACTTGATAAATTGCTTCTATTGCAGTGCACATTTTCACTTTTTTTAATATTACTTTTCAACGCTTCATGCCTTGCCATGTGGCTTGGTCGACCCTGAGCACCGCAAAATTTCCCTAGTTAAGAAGACGTACCCTACACAATAATGGCACTTGCGTGACGATGCTCCACTGCCCTATTCATACCAGTCTGGATTATTATCACCCGCGAACGAAGTAAGAGAGGTGATAATGTGTTCGTTGAAGATTTATGTAAATACATAAATATATTTGTTTATAAATTTCTATATCTGTCCACCCAAAAAGTGGTCGGAGGAATTGAGCGATCGTCATAATTTTTTTAGAGGAGTTTGGTGGGTTGCCCTAGATGTAACCCATGTCAAAAAAACTGGGCCTAGCTATCCATAAAAAAAATGACAGCGTTGAATTTTCTTCACCGCTGCGAATATGCCTCCACCGCTTCAGATCGTCTGGAGAATGGGGCGTTCTATTTTTTCCGATGTTATTATTAAAGAGCTAATCCATGGAAAGAATGCGGTTGTGCCCTAGCCTCGTTCATCAAAAATGACTTCGTTGAATTTGCCCCCTACCACGGGTGATGGTCTCACGCTACCGAGGAGTTCTAGTTTTTACTGCAACAGTTCTTTGTCCTATTGTATTCGTCTCGGTAAAACTGTTTGTAGCGAGGCAGCATAGCTTGGTACACATTGGGTTAATATTGCTAACGGTGTACATGCCCATGCAGCAGCGACCCTTCAAGCCATAGCCAGCAATTTACAATAAATATAGTCCGTATTCTCATGAGCTCGGTAAAGTTACGGGAATTTCCCACACACGACGAACGTATAGTTCCAGCGAAACACATTGCAAGCTAACAAATATGTACGCAAGCTTGCGAGATTTTGTAAACTAATTAGCTCTAGCAACCTGGCGTGGTAGCACACGGCTGCATTCTTTGTTTAAGTGAAGTCACATTCACTTATTTTTGTTGCTGATGCTAAAATGAGACTGAAAGCCTTGAGTATAGAGAAGAAAAAGAGAACAAGAGTGACAGTTCAAAATATACGCGAGTCTCAACCACTTAGCAATTGTCTACTCGGGATCTCCTCATGCGTTTTCTTCGGGTTCCAAGAAAATTTACAAACAGAGACATCGGTAGTAAATATAATTACTCGCAAACTTTTTTTCCACAAACGTACAATATGCACAGCGTATGACTTGGACAGCTTTTATAATACTTATGATCAGGATACGTATTCACATTTTTCTGCTGAATGAAGGTTTCTTCGATTGATCCGCTTTGGGTGAAAGAAGCTAATTTGGTTAATCTTGACCATTAAAGAACCTCATCTTGATCATGTAAATTACAGTTTTGAATGACATGTATTAGAGCAGAGCGATTATGGCGCAGAGGGTAGAGAATTTGGTTCTGGAATCAGAGATTAACCCCCGGCCATAATTCGAGAAACCCTGCAGACGGAAGTTTTGGACAAGCTAAAACTAATCGCATTTGATGATCTCGCTCACGGTGAGCGAATAGCAAATTGCTTGTACTCAACTCTATACCGACAATGCTATAACAGAACGCTGTTACTGTCATGCAAACACGAGAGTGGACCACAGGGCGGTGCGACAGCTCTAGCAAAAATGTGAGATCTTGCGGAACCTCACAATGCGTAACAGAGCATGCCCTCACGAGACAATGTATGTAAGACACTGAACCAGAGGCCCTGTGAACACCATCTAGTTCAGAAAGATGTTGCAAAACACATGGTACTGTTGCCTGCAGATCTTCTCATTTGCTTCTCCTTAAGGAGCTGCAACGATCCACCAGTAGTTCTTGTTGCTGTACTTTACCCTGTCAGAAAACTGAAGGGGGCAGCAGACATTGTTGCATAATCGCCTTAAAAACGCGATTTGGTATGAGCAGCAATAACCTCACTTTACAGTTATAAGAACTAATGCTTAATTGGAAAAACTTCAATGACTCTTGAGAAGAAATAAAGCTTCAAAGTGACCGCAACAGAAAGTTTCGTAGTCGAAACATGGGTTTTCAAATTCGGAAAATGAAAATTTCAGTGATGGAAACTTTATTAATATCAAGCGTTTCGAGACCTTCAACGATCGCAGTAGAATTAACATATAACTTTTCGGGGCCTCATCCCAAGATCGGTGGCGACAAGTCAGTTGAACTTGGGCTAGGGAGCAATGAAGATGATTTTTGTCAGAGTATCGAAGAAGCTCAGCGCATCTTGCTGTCCTGTACGTCCTGCTAAAAATTTTATGGAGCCGAGATAAAGCAAGCAAAAAATAAAAGATTTTGGCTTTGAAGTAAAGTAGTCATTATTATATTACGTTATACCACAGACTAAACTATTTCTACAGTAGTGTTGACGGCCTACTCAAGCAGTCAAACGGGTTCTTTGACTGAGAGATGAAACGTAAATCTTTATAATTAATCTAATTAGTATATATGAGACCTCAAACAAGAGACAAACGTTTGTGGTAAAGAAAGGAATCATTAGGAATGTGCTTATCAGCAAGAAATGAAAAGTACCATATACTAGTGAACTGTGGGTGACAATCGTCAAATTTTAGTATACCTTCTGTCAGTGGCCGACGGCAATGCATGCTTGTTTCTTGCTAAGAAATGTATTCCTTGCGTCCCCCAAAACAGCTTACATTCTGTTTAAAGTCGCTGTCTTCATGGAAGATTCGTCAATAAGCCTTATTGGACCTACTCCAAAGAAGTTGGTCATCAACTACAGTGTAGGTTATCGTAACGTTAGTCTATGTTAGAGAAACGCGCTCTGGTTCAGGACATACAATCCACGTCCTTCATATTCTGATTCTGGTTGTAAAAAAGTCATCAACGTAGAACAGCTTCATAGAAATAAGATTATCTCATAAGCTTCAATTTTTCTGTACCTTTCATGAGCTACTTAGCATCAATTTTCAAACGTTTATTCCTAACCAACTACCCTTGAGACTACTACAAACTCAGGAGCATTAAGAAGTATGAGACAGCCCCACGAGTAATCGGTTTGGGATTAAAACCTGAAACCTGATCCATTGAATGAAATCAACGCTCATTGCAGAGGTTTTAGACACGTTAAAGCTAATAATATTAATTCATCTTGATGGCACACTCCCACTCTGTAAGACGCAGTGTTCCTCTTACTTTGGAAAAATACTTTCTTCAAATCCCAGCACGCTTTCCCGTGTGCAAAAAAAAAAACTGCACTTTTTGTGCTGCATCGGCATACCAGCGCAGACATTTCCCGCAGGTACACGAGCAAGTGCTGGTTTTTGAAAGAACATTTTCTTCAGTGTACATTTTCCTCAGTGTAGAATGTACCGTCCGGTAAGTCAAAACTGCATTCATCCATCCTTGCTTTAGCTTTAAATACCGCCGAGTGCGCACAGTTCCAGTTAACGTTCGAGTTTTACCTCTGAATTTCCCCTACAAAATACCTGCAGAGCTCCGCACGTCGCTGTTTTCGACATCTGCGTTTTATGTTAGAGATTTAGGGCGGATTTTTCATCGCTGGAAAGAATTTCCTCGTATTTCGCATGTTCACTCTTGGGGAAAAGATTTTCTGTCGGAGGTGCGATTGCTAAAATAAGTAGTTTTGGCTATCCCTAGGACTGGAGGACTGCGTAAACTTCGGTAAAAACTCCATGTTTTTCCACAACACAAGAAACTTTAACAGTGAAAAGGATTATCAGGGTTTAAAAAATGTATAATGCTAATTATCAGGAAGCCATTTTTAAAGCTGGATATTTTTAATAATTATATATGTAGTTAGTATATTATGAATAACGTTATAATTACTGTTATTAACATGATTATTACTTTAACTGTTATTAGATTTAAAAGCTCCACTGCCATTAGAGCAATATATTTGCGTTCACACCTACCAAAGCATGTTACATTGTTCTACTAGGCGTGGGCCCAAATGAATAGTGAGCCATATACAATGAAGATAATTAGTCTTTTCTTTCAGGCAGCGAATAACAGCAAGATTGTAGAGAACCATGCTTAGAGAACCGCTATGAGAGCATGGTAACAAACTCAACTGCTAGATGCTATTGCTTTCATGTCTCTTTTCGCCCCTTACAGAATCCGAACCCAGTACTGCTTGAGTACAGAACTCTGATGGGGCCTGTCTCTTGACTCACAGAGATTCAGTTTTCATGAAAATAAAACGATCATGGCGAACCCCCTGCAACAGTGATTGAGCAGGATTTTCCACGTCCCACCTGCAGGCTATAGGCACAATTACTGCTAAGACAACGGTGATATGCCTCAAAAATTGGGTATTTTGAGCTATTGCCACCATTACAGAGCTTGCATCAAGTTCTATTAGTGATATTAACGCCATAGCTGAGTCTGTAAAAGTAGTCGCTTGAGAAAGGTCATTATTCAAGTGACAGTTGAGAAAATACGGGGATATTAAAAACTGTTTTCACCTCTCCTGAAATATATTAATTTTTGAGTTATGACACAGTTGTCGCGAACGAGCGATTTAAGTATTCTACTTCACCAGCAGCGAACACATTACTCACCCTTGCGTATCTGAGGACACCCAGCAATCGCCCGAAAATATTATGTATATGCAACAGGGATCGTGCTCGTGGACTTTCTGATGAACTTTGCCATCAGAGAGCTGCACTGTACTGGAGAGCAGCACGTTTCCAAGAGCTGCTTCTTCACAGGCACGGAACAGCTATGAAGCTGCCTTAGTATTTTATTAGTAGTGTCATTCAAAATCTTGACATGTGGTGGAATATAGGCAATAATACTCATGGTAATATGTAGATGTCCTTGACGCTCAAAGCTGTGCACGTAGGTTGCTCAACACCACTTAGCAGCCTATGCTTCATCTTGTTCTGCTAATAACAAGGAAGGACTATTCTCTTCATAGAAGTCTGCCGTCTTAATAGTTCCAATTAAAATACCAAAAAATGTATTCATTATAAAGACATAACCCTTTTTAAAGGCAGTACATGCTAGCGAGCCATACATTCAAGGCATGCCTTGAGTACGTAACCAGTAATGCGGTATCGGGTGCTATCGGCAACCGCACAGCTTTTAGAATTTAAGTTTTCATGAAATGTGTTTTGCTTTCGAGGAACCTTAGGTAAATGCTTTCTATTTCGTTGCATCCGCCCCGGCCGTACCTTGGGCTACAGACCGAACTGCAATAGACCTTTTCTAAAACTCAGATTGAAATTTCTCACGAACTCTTTGAAATTTAGGAATCTGAAAATTGAGTCAAGCTAAGCTCTCTAGGTTTGACCTCTCAGGTACTTCAGATAGGAAAGCTAGTTTCACCTTTTGCATCGTGGTGCACGCTCTGGCAGCTACGCACTGATGATGGAAATGTCCGAAAGCTCCATTTTTCGGAGCAGGATTGAGTTTCTGAGAGTTTCAGAGGTATTCCGTTGAGGATTAATGCCTTGAAAGACCTCACTAAAGCGAGACGATGCCATCGCTCCTGTCTGAGGTTCCCGACATATAAAACCTTGTGGGCTCAGCTTAGCTAGAATTCGCTGACCAATTGATGACCCTTTGACTGTCACCCAATGTTTTTTATCATACACAGTAGCTGAATAGATTTTTTTAATACCTAACTTTAATAGCTCTAAATCTCTAGAATCCTAAATTATATTTCATAAAACTGAGGACGCTGTTCTTTTCATTTACCCGATGCACTCATTTCAAACCCTGCAGTGTAGCCAAAAAAATTCTGAAGTCCTCACTTGACGCAGCTGATGGCTCATCAAAATTTCAATTTTTCAGACCACTGAGGAGAGGCGATGCTGCCGGATATTCCCTTCAACAGTTTTTCAATTTACTTTCAAAAGATTCGAGTGCGTTGCTTATTCTGGAGAGTAGAATTGGACCGGCAGGCAATTGCCCTCAAGTGCCGCCGTAGCGATGCCCTTGAAAAAGAAACGCTTCTCTACATACAGCTGTTACATTTCCTTTTTATTTTTGCGTCGGTTGAAGCTAAAAGAGAAACAAAAAATTTTACGTATCTAACTCTTTTTCTATTCTAGGAAAATATCCATGTTTGGATTTATTGTTTGATGCACTCAGTAGAATATCAGTGTGTTCCCTTCGCGTATAGGTGAGCTCAGCTGCGTAGCAGTCGAAGAACACTCCAAATATAACAAGTCGTATGACAGTGGGTGTCTTTTGTTCTATCGAGGGAATAACTTCCGAGTAGGTCTCATCTATCCAGAAATTTAATCCTGAGCGTTCAATACGCCTTTTTGGGTCGATCTTCAGGCGATTTTTGCAAACTTAAGCATGAGACTGTCAAAAATTGGCTTCTTGTACAGCAGGACTGAGTTACCCTCAGCCTTTACAGGCTCGTAAATTTAGATAGTAGCCTACAAAGAGACTCTTCAGCCGCTTATGTCTGTCAGCCAGTCGCGTATTCACCAGTTCCATATCAGTAAAGAGTCTCTAATGGCTGCATCCAGTCGCGTATGCACCAATCGCATATCCGTAATTCGGTTTATCTGCTGCTCCCCAGTGAAACTCACTGCTCCCCAATCACTTTCACCAATTGGATTTATAAACGCGTCTCACAGCTGGTTGATCGCTAGTGAATCTACGAATGGGCCGCAGCATTCCAACCTTCTCTATTAATGCTCCTTGTAAATCGCTGCTCTAAGCAACAGTCACTTCTCTGCCTCAGACGTAGCGAGGATACTAATGAATATATGCGCTTGGCTCTGCTAACTTTTCAAACCTCAAAAACACAATTTGGTAATCGAGCTTAGTCCTGACAAGATTGAACGGACAAAGACGTACATTTCACCTGCTTACTTGAAGTAGAACACGAACTATATAAACAAAGAAATTAACTCAATTGTTTATTGTAAGGGTACGACAGTAGCTCATAGAGGGCCGGAGCCTGCATCTTAGTTTCTCTCAAGTATTAGGCCGTTTGGTCACTCTGGAGCTATCTCATTTAATCCAACTCTTTTTATATTTTTAAAACAATTAAATTGGGCGCGGTGTGAAGTGGATAAATAAACTGGTAAACAAACTCAATGCTTAACTCTAACCTTACGAGGTTGTGATACCTATCATTGTAAAGGATTTTTATCTCGTAGGGGCACGAGGAACCCAAATGATCACCCAAATGTTCACATAAAGAGTGTAAAAGGGTTCAAAACTGCTACACTAATTTCACTAATCTCCCACCCTCATTTGATGCGGAAGCTTAGCCAGTCTGACTCAAAAACCTTAGCGCCCTGAAGTTCAGGGGGCGGGAGTTTTAATTGAAAAGGTCATTAAATGTTCAAAGCCGCAAAATTTACAATGTTAATTACTAGACAATAAGGCCTAAAGAGGCCGCCGGGGCTTGTATTAGAAGCGCGTTTAATTTTGGCGCCAGCGTTGGGCTTCCATTATCGTGAAACTCAAAAATTAAAAACAAATTGATTTAAAGAAGCTATGTTTCGTCTCTCATTAATTTGCGGCTGCTGAAAGAAATGAAGCTGGAAAACCCGTCTTCCAGGATTTTTTGTACTTATTTTATAATAACCTCGCTTTCGGTGGAACTTTCGGCCAGCTTTTATATATATCACCCGCGAACGAAGTGAGAGAGGTGATGTTTTCGTTCAAGATTTGAGCATGTATATATTTGTAAATATATATATATTAGCCTGTCCACTCAAAAAAGTGGTCGAAGGAGTTGGGCAATGTTCAAATTTATTGGTAAGGAGTTTGGTGGGTTGATCTAGATGTGACCCATACTAAAAAAATTAGGCCTAGCTAGCCATAAAAAATGACGGCGTTGGATTTTCTCGCCGTGCCCAATTTGCCTCCACTACTGCAGATCGTCTTAGCCCACGAGGCGCTCTATTTTTTCTCTATGTTATTATTGAAGAACTACTCAGGGATTGGGGCTGTGTCCTAGCCTCGTTCATCAAAAATGACTTCGTTGAATTTGCCCCTTACCGCGGGTGATGGTCTTACGCCACGAGGAATTCTTGTTGTCCATGAACTTATCCGTCTGCCTTTGCCATCGTCTATGCGGCAGTTTAACTTTTTGCCGATTCATTTGTTCATCTGGCTATTTGTCTGTCAGTTTATTTATCTGTCCGTCAAGCAGACTCTGAATATGACTATCACTGCAAAGTTAAACACAAGATTAGATTTGCATTCCAGATAAAAGTGTGCTCTTACTATGACGTACAGCAACGCAAGAAAAGAGTGACATCATTTTAGTACTGAAACACCTCCTTCAGCAAAATGAAACAGTGCTCGTCACTCTGACGCTACTATTCCGCCTGTATCTCCCGCTTTGAGCTCTACTCAAGGAATTTGGATAGAATTCCTGAAATCAAACCTCCTTAGCTACAATCCTGCAGTGTGCTGTGGTGTATTTGTGTTTGTTATATTAGACTTCTACGATACATACAAAGTTTAATGGTCGCTTGGTTGGTCCGTTGGTTGATTGATCTTCGCGTCCCCTTATTAACGAAAAAAAAAATGGAAGAAAATCTAGTTGCTTCAACGCCAAGAGAATGTGATAATGGGTAAATTCGAGCCTCAAATTAATTTTTCAAACGATAGATTTCTATAGGCCTAAAGAGTTTGCTTGTAATACAGCAGTTTTTGAAGTTGGCTCGACACGAAATTACAAAAAAACAGCACCAAACGCATCGCGTTATTTGATTTTCATTTTTACTTTTTATCCATTATTTTCAGCCTTTTTTCTTCGACTTTGAAATTGTCTTCCCTGAAGATAATGCTGCTGCGCACGTAGCCTCCAGAATTAAAATTCGGATTAAATCTACTTCACTGGGCTAGACGGTCCATATCAATCTCGGTAGTTATGATACGCATTGCATCCAGAAGCAATGGGGGCGACTCTCATTAGGCACCGTCTTTGTGACGTGTGACGACGAGTTAGTCTAATTGTAGAAAGTTATAAAATATAAAAAATATATATTTTACCAGAGACATACCACAGTTCATTTACAGGAGATAGTTGTGTCAAATTTGAGTGTATCCGCTTCACTCCTTAAATTTCAGGCTTGTGACGTCACAATTGCGTCATTTACGCCACTGCTGCAGTGAGGATTCTCTGATGTTTCCTCAGCGGCGTGACGTAATTTTGACGTCACAAACCTGGCAACTTAGGAGGGTAGCGCATACACCCAAATTTGACTCAAATATCTTCTGTAAATGAATTATGGAGGTGCGTTCGGAATCTGGTGTTATAGTTACCGGCTTGGAAATCATGACAGCACGTAGTGCATGACTCTGTACAGCTGTTGCAACTGACAGGGTATCATTGAAATCGTAACTTAATATCGAGAATTTCCAGTCTCCAAGCTGCAATACGATAATTGTAAACAACGGCGGAGCCTTTGCACGTACGAATAGAGTGCAAAACGTCTTCTGCAAACAAGACCATGTAGACGCAGTGTCAAGGTGGCCTTTGCTGGAAATATTCAAGGTATCTACTGTAAAAAAGAAGAGTCGTCCGGTAGTCACATCTTTTTTCTAGCCTCTATATCAACAAAAACGTTTGCCGTAACTCTGAATGAAACAAAAGGGGTAATACTTTCAGTGTGAGCTGTTACAGATTTTGATTCTGTTTTTAAGTGGTGGGTGACATAAGTGCAGCAAAGTGATTACAACACACCATAGGCAGGTCTACTGCAACTCATAAGGTAATTCATATATTCAAGCAAAAACCGTAAAGTCTGTTACACATCAACTAAAATTTTAGCGTTGCTAGAGTGCTTACGCCAGAGAGCTTCACCAGGAATCCTTTAATATATTTAATAACTAGAGCGCTCTGAGAGCGTATACCTCCACCAAGAGGGGCAACGGCAACGAAAAATTCAATTTGGCTTTAAAATCATAATTTTCTTTGTATCGACTCCAAAATCTAATCTTTTGTACCCTTTGATGATACTAACAGTTAATACAATTTTCGTGAAGATCCGTTCACAACTTTTTGAGTTATGGTGCTGACAAACATTATGATAACCATGAGTCGAACATACAAACGAACGGACCGATCTGCACCAAAATTTAATCATAATGTCTTTTAACATAACTAACCACTCCTATCAATTTCTTAATTATCCATTCATAATTTTTCGAGTTATTATGCTAACAAGTATAAAATTAGAAACAGTGATTATCGAACGAACTAACAGATCACTCCAACATTTAGGTTATTTACTCTTCGAAATATACTTAACAAGTCATGTAAATTTCATTTAAATCCATCCATAAATTTTTTAGTTAGGACGTTGAGAAAAATGAGGCAGACAAACAAACAAACGGATGGACGGATCTTCACGAAAAGTTAATCATCTGTTTTTCCTAACATACCAAACAATCCCTGTAAATTTTGTCAAAATCCGTCGATAACTTTTTGAGTTATCTTGGTGACATACAGACAGACAAATCCGATGTAAACATAACCTCCTTGGAGGAGGTCATTTTTTTATAAAAGCTGTGGGGCATGCTATCACTCGTTAAAAAGTAAAGCACGTATAATGACTTAGCTTAGTTTATAACGGATTATTTCTTAGTACTCTATGTGTTAGCAATGTCAGTGCAGTGTCGCCCATGCATAAAAATCTAATAAGAACACTATGTAGAGAAGTGAGAAAAATTTGAGCTACAAACCGTGAAGAAATAATCTAGGGTATTAAAATTCCCTCGGAAATTACCCAACTTCAGTTATTCCTTCAAACTTACACGTAAATGCACTGTTATTTTACTATTACACCATAATTAAACTAGTAATCATCATTGGATAGTTTAATTAGTCATCAACGCAGCCTATAAATACCTACTTTTTTCTAATTACACTATAATATACTGTTACCTTACAACTTTAATAATGATGTATATTTTTATAGCTAGCTTCAGCTTATAGAAGATTAGGGACTATATTCTGCATGATATCCGAAGAGTAACATAGTTTACAGCTGAGGTGTGATTGAGTGTTACAACAGCCTACTACCGTGAGTGTCTAAGTCCCCGTCGTCCAAATTATAATTCTTCTATAATGTATTTATAAAGTAGAGCTACAGCCAGTTCCTGAATGTAACATTTTTACGGCGTAGTTACAGTCTGCTGCTATATGTAACCAGCAACATTTAGTTACAGAAGACACTTGGTATAATTCTGTAACATTGGTGAGCTGTAGCTAAGCTTGTTGCAGTATGTAACTCGTAAAGCTTAGTTACAGACAGTTGCTAGAAAATGTTTATGTGTTATATCTATAGCCTTTCTTTCAATGCACAGGCTATACGTAACAAGTGTAACTTTTACAACTAAGCGCTACTAACAAATGTTCAATGTTTGCTTCAGCCTGCCACCCGCCACTTAGCACACGCAACATTTCAACAGTTTTGGATGCAACATCCATGCAACGTAAATCATGCCGGACTAAAGCGCGTGTTAGGTATTTCTCGCGGGAGATATTCTTCACAGTTGGGAGACGGACGAGCATGCGAGTAAAATTTAATAGCTTGACGTAAGCTTTAGCTCAACCAATAGGATNTTTGGATGCAACATCCAGACAACGTAAATCATGCCGGACTAAAGCGCGTGTTAGGTATTTCTCGCGGGAGATATTCTTCACAGTTGGGAGACGGACGAGCATGCGAGTAAAATTTAA
Organism: Parhyale hawaiensis; assembly: GCA_001587735.2. NCBI lineage: Eukaryota > Metazoa > Arthropoda > Malacostraca > Amphipoda > Hyalidae > Parhyale > Parhyale hawaiensis. The sequence continues at coordinate 9,002,057 of LQNS02278080.1, forward strand.
TAGCTTGACGTAAGCTTTAGCTCAACCAATAAGATAGAGATTGCTATAGACGACTATGCAGGGGAAAATTGGTAGAATAATGTAAGCTTCACTTCCACTGATGCGTTGTAGCTTTGATAAGCATAAAACTATTTATATGCAAGCTATTAATGTCATCTCCACCCATGCAATATAGGCACTTTTCATGCATAAGTTGTAAATAAGACGATAAGTAACATTTTCAGTGGCACAAGCTAGTGATGAACCACAATCTTCCTCGGGGCTAACGCTGCTTTTAAACAAACCCCTGGACAACTCAGACCCCCCAACTCAGACCCCACCGACTCAGACCCACCCAACTCAGACCCCGGCCAACTCAGACACCAGACAACTCAGAGCCCTGCCCAACTCAGACTCCCGGACAACTCAGACCCCTGCCCAAGTCAGACCCCTGCCCAACTCAGACCTCCGGACAACTCAGACCCCCGCCCAATCAGACCCCTGCCCAACTCAGACTTCCGGACAACTCAGACC
>LQNS02278080.1:9003572-9013997 GCA_001587735.2 Parhyale hawaiensis
TCTGTGAAGAATCCTAGGAAAAGCATTAGTGAAACATAGTAGGTACCTATAGTCCCGTAACTTCGCCCCTATATAATAAGTGCAGCGTATTTGAATAATTTTGTGTATCACTATGGCATGCTTATGTTTCTGCATAAAAGAGACTGTGGGGTGTGATTGTGACTCTAGAGTTCACAAAAAACCGCGCTTATTGCTTGAAAATCTTGGCACTTGACAAGTTTGTCATTTTAAGTAGATTTACCATCATAATAACGCACGGAGATATTATGAACAAAGAGGCGAACGAATTAATTATTTGACTTATAGATATAATTTGGAGCACTCATCCGGCGATTGATAGTTGATAATATTTTATGAAAAATATATTGACGTTGTATCTAATTCTATCAGGTGTATGACTTGCCCAGGGGTCTGAGTTGGGGATCTGAGTGGGTGGAGTCTGAGTTGGGGGGGTCTGAGTTGTCCAGGGGTCCGAGTCGACCTGTAACCGCGAGGAATGGGAGGACCGGGAAACCGAAATTGAGCGACGTTAGAACCGGGGCCAAAAAGTGTTTCTGTTTACTCTTTTCCCCCGCTGGTGTGTCTAAATAGCCAGTGTCAAATTATGTTGTCCAGTAAACAAGGCATCATGCAAGAGTAAATATTTATTTATTTATTCCTACTAACATAATGGCAATAGCTTATAGAGGGCCGGGGTGTAAGTCCCGGTGTCTTTTTGGGAATGGGCCTTTTGGTTCGTCTACTGCCGCCTATCTAATCTAATCTAAATATACGCACCGTTATTGCCAATTCTGAAAGCGAGAGAAACAACTGTAACAGTTAGCCTATTGCTCAAACTTTCTATACTTGGCGACAATATTTTATGGTATTTTGCAGCTCAAGTAGCTGGCCAGTTATGAGCGAGAGATTAAATGAAATAAGTCGAAAAAATACAGTTATATGTTGAAGAAAACAACATATGAAGGCCTGAGGTCCTACACTCAAATACTTCAACTCGTCGATGTGATGTAAATTTGCTACGTGCGGTCACGGCTGAGTTTTATTTTAGTCCTATTGAGTCGTCCCGTTGCATTCTTTGCTTCCTGGGTTTGCCTATTTCGTTACGTTGCCTTTGTGGAAGTGGAGGTCTGGGCTCTCAGAGTGCTTTACTTGCGAGAAAAATAAATTTCATTTAGGACGCAACAACCACTTGTAATTACCAAATTTTACAAGAGAAAGTGTTAACCCTTTGCCACTCACGATGGGTCGAAATTCGAGCTTCCATTTTATTTATTTTCAATACTGGTATGTTGATTATTATGGCAGCATTTTCAACAGTTAGTCCAAATTTTACATCAATTTACCGTTGCCTCTTGAAATTAATAAATGGAGGAGTCATTATAGAAACGAGCAGTGTCATCTACAAGGTTTTAAAAATATGTTCTTGCAAGAAGATAAAGCTTCCTCAGCTTAAGGGATAAAACTAGCATTATTTTCCAAAAGAGGAGTCCAATATTAGGATTCCCCTCCAAAAGGGGAGTCCAATATTAGGAGCTGAGGGGGAAGAAGCACCATAAATCTGCGCCCTGGTGTCGGTCGAGTGTGTGTTTATGGGAGACCTTAGTGCGCGCTGCGGGGACGCCCTCCATACTTAGGGTAATTTTCTGGACTTTATTGTCAAATTATCCCCAAATTGCCTCAAGCATTGCCCACTTGCCCGTGATGTTACGTTTATGGGACGTGGGTTACGGTAACACCTTTGTTTTTTACATGGTTTGTTGGTAATCATTGCTGGCAGCGTCGGGTGTGGCGGAGACAAATGCTGTCAAGTTGGAACCTCACTTCCTCAAACGCTCAGACAAGCCCCTTGTCTTTCTCCCTTCTGCAGGTGTTATGTTGATGGACCGTAGTGAGGCAAAGCATTTATTTTTTTTACTAAAAGCCATCTGAAAAGTTCTGTGGGAAAGCTCTATTCAGTAGGTATAACTGTACGTTAATGGTACGTAACGTAGTAAAGACGGACGTTTTCTATGCAACTCTGGATCAAAATTACTGCAAGAAGAGAAGGGAAGGCCGCTCATCGTGAATCTCTATTTTATTCCTAAGATATTACGTTAGTGGGACGTAATACAGGCAAGGCACTTGCTTTGTGTACAAACCTGGATTACTGTACTGTAAGGGTAGCAGGGCATAGAACCCCTAGTGAAACTGTAGTTTAGAGGTAGTACGTTAACAATACAAAGGGAGACCTGCGGTGTAGTGCACTGCACCGTGCAGAAATTTGCATTTTTTATTGCTTTCAAATTTCAGTTGAGTTGCTGGAAACTTCTGACTTTTCTTAAAATGACGTTTTTCATGTTTTGTGTAAAAATTTAGTAGGCGAAAATACCACACATAAGTGGAAATACGATAGATTTTATGAGAAATGGTCCCTATAGAGGGAGACCTGGGCTGTAGTGCACCGCACCCTGCATTCGTACGGCCGGCAGCCCGAACGTTTCAACTTCTGTTTATATTGTGCATCTGCATGTAACTTCATCCCAGGGTTATAATTACTGATGGACAACGAAGCTTTACACACATTATTTATAATAAATATGACCACCTACATAAGTGCAGTCGCAGTCCATTGTATACTGTATCATTGTATGAATATTGTTGTGTACACTCTTAGTACACTGACTGTACTATACGTACGTAGACAGTACAGTCCCTGCTATAGAACAGGCGCCCCACAGTACCCCCAAGACATGCACATTGCCTACATTGTTGAGCAAACTGCCACTGTTATCGCACAAAATGTATGTGGTTGTATGCTTTCTACCGTTCCCTTAGAGATGTTCATTTTATTGTGTCTTATTATGATTTGCCATCGAATTTATGTTTCTAGTTCGATCTCAACTCATGTATGAATGACTGAATAGTATGCTTGTTCATTTTTTATTCGAAATACTTATAAATAATTAATTTATTAACAATTCATTCGGCTGCGGTACATTGGACTTTACCTCTCCCGTTATAACTCCTAGCTAGGGGTCTCCCTTTGTAGGTCAATGTAAAGACAGCAAAGAACGGAACGCAATATGAATATGTTTTCCAAATTTGTGGCAATAAGTTATTGGGACGCAGCAAAAGAAAACATTTTTTTTTTTGTTTGGTGGCAAATCTTGCTTGAAAGTAATGTGAGGAGAGAAGTAAACGGTACCCTTGGTGAATCTCTGTTTTGGATGCATCGCTCGTCTGTGAAACGCAGAGGAATAAGGGAAGATTTTACATAGCTGCAGTGCAATTATTGTTCTCACAAAAGTAAGAGGTAGAGAATCTCTGAGAGGTAGAGAGTCAATGAATGTCTTCAAGTTGAAACTCATCGGCATAAACTATGCCATTACGATTCCACATTCTGCTGCAGCTGACGCAAAGGAGTCGCAGTGAATGTGAGGCATTTCTATATTACAAAGCAATGTAGTAGCAAATGATCACGCAGCAGGGCATAGAAAAATACAAGTGTGCGTATTATCAAAATTGCGACCACGTTGCCACTTAAGTGGCAGCCAACTTGCGGTGAATTTACAGGTGTTATCTTAAGCCGTATGCAGACGAGCGACATCTTCGCTGATTTCAGACAGACAAAATTGTCGAATTGTCAAGTTTGGCTCGACATTTCAATGCACACGTAGAGCGGAAACGTTTTTGCAGCGGCTATATCCTAGGGTAAAGTTTTTAGAAGTTGCATGGAGAAGAAATTGAACATTTAACAAATTTTATTGCTTTTTTAAAGACTTTTTTTAGTCGACGTGCATAGTACTCAGAAACTAAATGTTTTGTGGTATCTACCGTCACTTTAACCATCAGAATCACTGTATTACCGTTTAATTTAAGAAAATTAGTTGAGCGGAAAATGTTGTAGCTACTTTGATTCGACAAGGCAGAGGATTGCTGCGTGTTGAGTTCAATTTTATCGGTTTATTAGGCTCTAAATATTTTGAAAATAGCCTGTTTCAATCAAAATAAGGCTATACAGTTATGGGATACGAGTGTAACTTCAAAGCGACGCAAAATATAAGCGACAATGTAAAGAAACGAGATGATATCTGAACGCTCTGTGTCATTCACTGGAATGAAGGTCGCTCCTTCGTGTTGACAGCAACAGGCAAACTTGCCGCGCAACTTGTGTTCATTTTTGTGGCTGAACGCGTCAGTGAGGGAAGTATGAACTAGCTCTTAGATTCTTAAGAACATTTTCAGACGTAAAATTTTTGCAGCTATCATCGTTGTAACCAGGCGACATGAGCATTTTATACTGCATATTCACATTGCAGTTGCAATCGCCACCATTTACGTAAAGTTTTAAGAAAAACTGAGGCGTTACATACCATAGTGGTGAACAGATAATAGAAAAAAACTAGACTGTAAGTTGCTTTGAGTTGCTCCAAAGCTACGAAAAAGATTCGCCTAGACGCATTCTGCTGAACTCGCCTTCGGGCAACTTTTTCGCCGAGTCTAATGAGCGTGTGTTGGCGGAATGCCACTCTCGGCAATTTTTGCTTCTCGTCTGCTTTGGGCATTAGAGTACCAACGATTTTTTTTAGTTTGTTTTAGGGATAATTCACACTGTCAGGTTTCGCAGGGATAGGTTTTGAAATCTTCATACTTCGAGCCCCGCAACCACCAGCCATGGATATTTATGCGCATGAGATGAAAAGAAACTGCAACACTCCGCTGTAAAGTGTTGTAGTTAGGACTTTGGCCTTACGTTAGTGAGTAGTATTTTAAAGGGTTGAGAAAAGCTCCATTCCACTTGATATTGTGCACAGTAAATACTTGTTTAATATCTCTTGCCCCCACCATGGTCCTTAGCGAACATGGAATTTCGGTTTATTTTTCTAACCGTGATGACAGGCTGCGTCATGAAGAAACCGCGCATTGCTACACTACCACTGCACTACAACTCCAGCCCTGCACTCTAGTACAGTCACACAGCTAACAAGAAAATAGATAAATGGCGAGTGGAAATTAGTTTATTTAAAAACTGAGCAAGGTTGGTTCATTTTCGTTCCAGCCCAGCTCCCGGCCATCCACTCGTCGTTCTTACCAAAACCTAAAACAGAAATTTCTCTATATAAAGTCTGTTGAGAAAATCGGAATGAGCACTTGAACGTTTCCCTTAACTGACCAAATCATTAATTTTAGGTCGATGGAAATTCAATCATTGCACTTTGATATTACTCAGTAGAAAAATGCAGAGTATTTTAATTAGAAAATTTGAGCTTTACTCAAAGTAATCTCTGACAGTAAATTTAGGGGTATTGTAGATAGCAAATTTAGGGGTATTCGGGATGGCAAATTTAGGGGTATTCTGGATAGCAAATTTAGAGGTATTCTGGATAGTAAATTTAGGGGTATTCTGGATAGCAAATTTAGGGGTATTCTGGATAGCAAATTTAGAAATATTCTGGATAACATATTTAGAGATATTCTGGATAGCAAATTTAAAGGTATTCTGGATAGCAAATTTAGGGATATTCTGGATACCAAATTTAAAAATATTCTGGATAACATATTTAGAGGTATTCTGGATAGCAAATTTAGGGGTATTCTGGATAGCAAATTTAGGGGTATTCTGGATAGCAAATTTAGGGGTATTCTGGATAGCAAATTTAGGGGTATTCTGGATAGCAAATTTAGGGGTATTCTGGATAACATATTTAGAGGTATTCTGGATTTCAAATTTAGGGGTATTCTGAATAGCAAATTTAGGGGTACTCTGGATAGCAAATTTAGGGGTATTCTGGATAGCAAATTTAGGGGTATTCTGGATAGCAAATTTAGAAATATTCTGGATAACATATTTAGAGGTATTCTGGATTGCAAATTTAGGGGTATTCTGAATAGCAAATTTAGGGGTATTCTGGATAGCAAATTTAGGGGTATTCTAGATAGCAAATTTAGGGGTATTCTGGATGGCAAATTTAGGGGTATTCTGGATAGCAAATATAGAGGTATTCTGGATAGCAAATTTAGGGGCTTTCTGGATAGCAAATTTAGGGATATTCTGGATAGCAAATTTAAAAATATTCTGGATAACATATTTAGAGGTATTCTGGATTGCAAATTTAGGGGTATTCTGGATAGCAAATTTAGGGGTATTCTGGATAGCAAATTTGGGGTATTCTAGATAGCAAATTTTGGGGTATTGTGGATAGCAAATTTAGAGGTATTCTGGATAGCATATTTAGAGGTATTCTGGATGGCAAATTTAGAGGTATTCTGGATAGCAAATTTAGAGGTATTCTGGATAGCAAAATATAGAGGTATTCTGGATAGCAAATTTAGATTCATTCTGGATAGCAAATTTAGAGGTATTCTATATAGCAAATTTAGAGGTATTCTGGATAACAAATTTATAGGTATTCTGGATAGCAAATTTAGGGGTATTCTGGATAGCAAATTTAGAAATATTCTGGATAACATATTTAGAGGTATTCTGGATAGCAAATTTAAAGGTATTCTGGATAGCAAATTTAGGGATATTCTGGATACCAAATTTAGGGGTATTCTGGATAGCAAACATACAGGTATTCTATATGGCAAATTCAGAGGTTTGTTGCAATATAAAATAATAGAGAAAATTTGTGAAAAGGCAAATAGCCTAGGATCGGCTTAAAAAGGAGCTCTAGGGATTACTTTTCGGGTTCCTGATCAATAGATCTCCATTGGCTGAAGAATGGTGTGGAAAATTGCCTCCAGGTTGGTCGTAAGGTCGGAGAACAATTACCTTAGGCGTAGTCCACAGTAGGTGATCCGCTGCTGGTGCCCTGAAGCTCCGTCATGGGCCCCCCCCCCCGCTCCGTCAGTCACGCCCTCGCACCAGTGATGATGAAAGAGATGAAGAAACGATACAAGGGCGTTAGTATTTGCCCCGCAAGGTACCCCGCGAGAGAGGGCCCATACGCGCGTGTCGTGTGTGGAAACAAATGAGTTTGCCTGTCCGGCCCAGGAACATCCCCAAGTATCGTTGTCCTTTTTCTACTGCGGCTAAGCACAGAATGTGCGGAAAGAGCAAACCCCAGAAACCCGTCTATAACCCGTCCTGTCGGTGGCTAATTGCTTAAACCCATTTTCAGTACACCATGGTCCTTAGCGAACATGGAATTTCGGTTGATTTTTCTAACCGTGATGACAGGCTGCGTCATGAAGAACCGCGCATTGCTACACTACCACAGCACTTCCACTCCAGCCCTGCACTCTAGTAATGTCACACTGCTAACAGCAACACTCCAGTATAGTCATACAGCCACCACCAGCACTCCAGCGCAGCCACACAGCCATCAGCAGCAGTCAGCACAATCATACAGCCAACAGCTGCATTCCAGCATAGTCATATAGTCACCACCAGCACTCCAGCTCAGCCACACAGCCATCAGCAGCAGTCAGCACAATCATACAGCCAACAGCTGCATTCCAGCATAGTCATATAGTCACCACCAGCACTCCAGCTCAGTCACACAGCCACCACCAGCACTCCAGCACAGTCATACAACCAGCAGCTGCATTCCAGTATAGTCATACAGTCACCACCAGCACTCCAGTGCAGTCACACAGCCACCACCAGCACTCCAGCACAGTCATACAACCAGCAGCTGCATTCCAGTATAGTCATACAGTCACCACCAGCACTCCAGCTCAGCCACACAGCCACCACAAGCACTCCAGCACAGTCACAGTAATCACCAGCACCCCTGGAAAGTCACCACCAGCACTCCAGTGCAGTCACACAGCCACCAGTACTCCACTGGAGCTAAACAGTCACCAAGCGAGAGATCCCAATAAGCGAAAGATCATTGGAAAGCGAAGATAGTCGTGAGACCTAATATTTAAATAAAACAACCGATGTACAAAATTTACATAGAGCTTGTCAGACCAACATGATCATGATCATTGACATGATCATGACAACATGATTTTTCATTGTGCGTTCAGATATTTTGCGAATTATGGATTGTAGTTGGAACTGAATAATCGTGTGTGAAGACTGAGCAGATTGCTGCTAGCGAACAATTTCCAGAATTTCATCTCTCCAACTAGCTACAGCTAGCTACAGGGTGCCTTTTCAGACGGGGCTAATTTTTGTTTATCCCCGTAAAAGAACGTAAGTTTGTCTATTTGTCTCTAAATTAAGTAAAACAGTTATTTCCAGATCTTTATGAAATTTACAGGGATTTTTTGGTATATTAGGAGGAACCAGGAAGCAAACAGTGCAATGGGAAGACTCTATAGAACGAAAATAAAACTTAGCCGTGACCGCTCGTAGCAAATTTACATCACATCGACGAGTCGAAGTTTTTGAGTGTGGGACCTCAGGCCTTCCTAGGTTGTTTTCTTAAACATGTCACCGTATTCTTTCGATTTTTTCATTCAATCTCCCACTCATGACTGGCCAGCTACTTGAGCTGCAAAATGCTGTAAAATGTTGTCGCCAAGTATAGAAAGTTCGAACAATGGGCTAACTGTTACTGTGGTTTCTCTCACTTTCAGAATTGGCTATAATGGTGCTTATATTTGTTGGTAAGGAATAAATATGTTCTGTGAAGAGACTGTGAACTGAATATGAGGTGTAAATAAGGCTTCAATTATAAGAAGAAGTTAAATAAGAACACCAAACGGTACAAAATTTCGGCGTTAGTGCTGTGAAACTTTCCGCCAGCATACACTGCAATTTTCTATAAATAATTGCTTATTGCTAAAGTAGTAAATATTCTCATAATTTATTTATACGCTAAAGAGATAAAATTCACAATAAGGACGATTTTTCTGGCGAAATTAGATAAAATATTAATAGGCTGCTCAGCCATACATTTGTCGATGATGACGTCACTTTTTGATGCTAATTTCTCGTGAGTCCTCCCGTTAAGCTCTTTGCTTCCTGGGAGAAACAGACAATTAACTGTGTGAGAATACCTTCGTGCATGGGTATCCCATTTCTATCGTCATACTATATGTCTCTTGTTTCTCCCTCTGTTAAATCGCCGTTGTTGTAGAAACGGAGATTTAAACTATTCACTATAACAATAACATAAGAAAAGTAGAAGGCCTCGTGGAGAAAGGCCATCACCCGTGATGGGGCAAATTTCAACGCCGTCATTTTTATGGCCAGCTAATCCTAGTTTTTTTTTTTTTTTGTCATGGGTCACATTTTGGGATACCCACCAGATTTCCGGCAAAAAATTATGAGCATTGTTCAACTCCTTCTACCTTTTTTGGGTGAACAATTAAATATATAGCTATATATGTATATATCAAGTAATCAAGTAAGTAAGTAGTATATATATATATATATATAGCTAATGGAAGGCTTAGGAGTAAGAGGGTTCGTTAAGTGTAATTTTGTTGTATTAGGTGTAATTTATGGTTTCATAGGCTGTTAAGTGTAATTAGCCTACAGGCCAATGAATACGTACGTGTAAGGTTAGGTTAGACCAGGTCTGGTTCTGCTAATGTCCAATAAGCTAAAAACAAGGTTTATTTCCGCTAAAAACTGAAATATACGATTTAAAATTGACGATAAGTAAGGCAAATCAAAAATTGACGCCATGTACAAGTCTTGACTGAAGCAGACGACCGGATCGAGGGTGGCTAGTTGTCAGCTCCAGCCCGAAGGAAGGACTTCCCGCTAGGCTTATAGTGGGGCAGTTTAGCCCAAATATTCAAAAGGATTGTGCATTTTGTGATACAAGCACCAAATTTGGCATATATGTACATTACCATATTGCGAACATTTTTTGGATATTGGACCACTCAGATTTCTCTATTTATGTCCGCCATATTGGATTTCAAAATGGCCGCCATTCGAAATCTTCATTTGCGATTATCTGTGGGTCTAATGCTGCTATTGACATCATTTTGGTGTCTAAATGTATGTTTTTAGGGTCAAGAAACCCAATGGAAGCAATCTGCAATGTGTATTTTTACCAATGGGTGGCCATATTGGATTTCAAAATGGCCGCCATTCGAAATCTTCATTTGCGATTATCTCTGTGTCTAATGCTGCTATTGACTTCATTTTGGAGTCTCAATGTAAGTTTTTGGGGTCAATGAATCCAATGGTAGCAATCTGAAATGCATATTAGTTACATAACTATCAGATATGGTGAATAATTTTTCAAGAAAGTCATCATTGATATTAATGACAACAATTTTTTTTATCTGTTTGACCTTGGAACCTCACTTCTAGGTCAAATCTGATGGCACCAAATGACTTCCCATGTATGATTTCCTATTAGTGCTCAATACATACCAAACCTCTGGGACCAATATTTTTTTTTTTAAATTATGAGTGTTTCTTTAATTCTGTGTGTTGGTGGTGGGATGGGGGCAACTTTGAGGGAGTTCCCAAATATGGCTTGTGTCAACAATTTCCAACATATATTATCCTGAATTTCTTAATTT
>LQNS02278080.1:9151342-9169129 GCA_001587735.2 Parhyale hawaiensis
AAGGAGTGATCTGAGGTGTGAAAGAGTGATCTGAGGTCTGAAGGAGTGATCTGAGGTGTGAAAGAGTGATCTGAGGTCTGAAGGAGTGATCTGAGGTGTGAAAGAGTGATCTGAGGTCTGAAGGAGTGATCTGAGGTCCGAGGGAGTGATCTGAGGTCTGAAGGAGTGATCTGAGGTCCGAGGGAGTGATCTGAGGTCTGAAGGAGTGATCTGAGGTCCGAGGGAGTGATCTGAGGTCTGAAGGAGTGATCTAAGGTCTGAAGGAGTGATCTGAGGTCCGAGGGAGTGATCTGAGGTCTGAAGGAGTGATCTGAGGTCTGAAAGAGTGATCTAAGGTCTGAAGGAGTGATCTGAGGTCCGAGGGAGTGATCTGAGGTCTGAAGGAGTGATCTGAGGTCCGAGGGAGTGATCTGAGGTCTGAAGGAGTGATCTGAGGTCTGAAAGAGTGATCTAAGGTCTGAAGGAGTGATCTGAGGTCTGAAGAAGTGATCTGAGGTCTGAAATCTGAAGCCTACCTAACTAGCATATCGGTTTTTCTTTCAGCTGATTTTATCATCAAGATAGCGTTGTATGCAGCATCATTGACTTGGTCCAATGAGTGTTCTGAAGAAATATTGCAGACGAACAACAAAGGACAAATCGGCATAGCTGCTTGAAGGTGGAAGATGAGGGAAAAACGATTTAAAAATTAACTATCATATTGTGGTATTTATCAACTTTCAGGCCTAAAGCTTCCGTTATATTAAAACGCTTGATCCCTAGTGCACTGTACTTCTCTTATTCGAAGCTTTGTTGCAACTGTGCTTGTGCATTGCGTTGTGCCAATGGAAATGCGTATGAAAATAATTCTTATTTGGTAAATAGAAAAGTTAGATTATTGGTTTATGTTACCAAGGCCAAGCAGGTTTAGATTAGTATTTTCATTAAGCTTTCAATTCTCATAGAAACTTCTCATGAGAACAACACTCTTTGGACAATTGGGTATAGTTATGATACAGCCTAAGAGAAAGGGCAATATCTCGTCTTTTAGTAGTAGTAGTAGAAACAGTATAACTCACATTGCCCAAACGAGCCTTTATGTGATTAAACAGATGAACAGGAGCAACGACACACAGACCTCCTACTTCCTTCGCTTATTTCATGCCACTGTATCATGAGGTATGCAGCTCCCCACGTCGACCGTAGCAAAGAAGATCTTTCAGCAGCCAGCAACAACGATGCCTGACATGGTCATCATCGTCATCCATTTCACAACGTACGTGATAATGATGCGTGAAGACGCAATCATACTGTCTTGTAAATCTTTCTGGTCCACCTCCAGAGCGCGACTAATGAAGAAAAATACTTCTAAAGTTGAAACCCTACTAGGGAGTAAAATAAAGGGATAGTGATGCAGTTTTTTCTCTGCTAGTAAGGTATGTTTGATTACAGTGAGGCAGTGATCGAAGGTGTGTCTTCAATTTGCCAAACTTGATTGAGATTTCTGAGAGCTTTTCGCCCGACCGCTAGGCCGGCTAGAACGTAATCAGGTGGCAATTAACGGCAGATATTCTATCCAAAGTGGCAAATTCAATGCCAAAGATCAAATTTCTGGGCACTTTAAAGCAAATCGTATTAAATAAATTATCTCCTTCAAAGTAGGAAGATGGAACACACCCATAGTTTGGTCCTATTAACATATGATGGGAGCACGAATGTTACTCGAACATTTACTGGAGTTGATGAGCCACAGCTTTTGTTAGCTTGGCGCCCTGCAAAAATTAAGCTGCAGTGGAAGGCACGGAATGTCAACACTTCTCATCATATTTCGTTGATGGGAGCGAGTATAATAATATTATTCTTTGTGCGGCGCTTGTAGCGCTCATATGAATGAAATAACTCTTGACCTCTCCTGGACAAATTGCCTTATTATATAAGCAATGACCGCAGGTGATTGTGCACTAGGAGAGCGAGGCAGGTAATGTTGCCATAAATCTAGCGGGGAATCCCTCAGCGGCCCTCACAGGCGCCACTCTGCTATCATAGCCTTACATATTCTGGCGAGTATTCCCTCTGTCTCCCTCCCTCCCTCTCTCTCTCCTTCTCTTGTCCTGGTAACATTTCTGGGCTTTTCTTCCTAAAATACAAAGACAAATAAAAGGGAGAGTTACAGCGCCAGCATTCGGCGATGCTATGTTTGTGCAACGCAAGAAAATGTGAGACGGGGCCAGATGTGAATAACTTTTGGGTAAGACGCTTGATGGAATTGGGCCGCACTTGGAGCGCTTCTCGCTTTCCAACACAAATAGAGCTGATGTGAATTTACTGGCCAAGGCACGATGAAAGGGGACTGTAAATAAATATTTATTTGAGACAATCTGTCCTGAAACTCTGAAAATAGAACAGAAGTTTAATTTAAAATACAAACACCATAGTTGCACAATGTAGCCATAATAATATCGAAATAATAACAATAGGTTCTACCGAGCTATGCAAAAGCACTGTTACGCTTCATTTTACATGTTTGTGGTCAGCTTTAAATAGTGAAAGAAATTCTTCTTGATACTAAAAAATGGTCATTTTTAGGCAATCATCCCTGGCGCTAATAGTGGTGAGGTGCACGTATGTATGCCTCAATGAAATCAAATAGAATTGAAACATCTGCTCTCCTCCACTCAGGACAACAAAGAAAAACCGACATCACCATGCGGCTAAAGGTCAGACGGATGACCGTCCGCAGAGTCCCAGTTAGGTAGAGGAAAAAGGATCTCACGGATCGATCTCATTTAGGCAGACTCCACTTGTCATCCGATTGACTATCAGGAAAACCTCTGTGAATCCCAGGCTAAAAATTATACACGCTTGCGAAAAGAAAAAAAAAATGTCTCTGGCCATCGCGTACAGACCCGGCAAAAGTGCATACTGGAGAAAACTGTTTGAGACGCGTGAAAAGAACCGTACTAATTGTTCCCAAGCAAGAACAACGTCATAAGCACTACCGTCGTCTTCTTAACGAATTTCATACTCTTTGAATAGCATTGTGAGTTTTTAAGGTGAGAAGACCTTCACGGCGAATCCGATCGTGAACAAGCAGAGCGATCGCGTTGTTTCCATCAACCAGGAAGTCTCAGAAATTCAATGTGTGTCTACAACCGAGCAATCCGCCTCCACATTGCTTGGGCCTCGATGTACGACTTGCAGCGGACCGCACAGAGTGGAGCATATATCTCACTTCTTTCCGCTTATATTGTGGCATACACGCACCCTACCACTATCTAATGCAAATAATAGTTTCTTGGAAAAATCAATTTTTTGTTAACATCATGAAGAATAAGTTTTAGTTTTAAAGTTGATCACACAAAGTTTAGCAGAACTTGAAAAACCCTTTGTTCCACATGGTACCATCCAACTAAGAAAAACTTTCTGATGCAAACCCTCCATAAAGTAAAATATCTATATTTAAGATCAATTGGCCCATCAACTTTTGTGCAGTTATGCCTGTATCACATACTGATACATAATATGCACGTGAAATAATGATCAACGTCATTCTATCCAACTACACCAGTGATACACCAGTGATGCAGGCAGTAACTAGTCTAGTATATCTGAGTGTAACCCAGATACAGAACTTTCTGCAGGCCGGTGGCTAGCTTCTCTCCACAAATTAAGTGTTCGGTGTCAAAAACTAGGAGTGGCTTGGTAGGTTCCTACAGTGCCCATGAATGTTTACTTCTTGCAGCAAATAAACAGTCAAACCTAACTACTTTGATCATGATGCTATGTAGTATATTGGGTGAATGCCTGCCATCATCTGTCATAATAGTTACGCAGTTTTTATATAAACGGGTATAACTGGTATATCTATTTGCATGTATAAACATCAGTATACCGACAACTAAATAATTTCGTGGCGTGTATCTTCGGCTGCAAATTTATTGATGAAGGATGCACTGTAATTTGTAATTTCAATAATTACAAGATACAAGTGAGCTTGGTTTCAACTCCGCTGAGTATCACGATCATTTCTTCGGTTCGATGACGTACAGTATAATATTTCCATTTTAAGCGTCAGTCAAGAATCACTTAAAACAAGAACTGAACTTGCGTATCATTGATGCGCAATGGTTCAGCTCCAATCGAAACTTTTTCCCTGCAAGCTCGTATCAGCAAAAGAGAAAAATTTACTTTTAAAAGGAACTAGATCCTCAAGATTTCCTTTCTATCTTCACCAAAATTTGATCATTTGTGTGTCTTGACATTAATACCTTTTTCTGTATTTCTTAAAGATCTGTCCATAACTTTTTGAGTTATGCATGCTCTGACAAACTTTATGATAAACACTCAGTCACTCAATCAGACGGCCTCACCATCACCAAAATTCGGTCATTTGTGTCTTCGACATTTCTGACAATTTCTGTAAAAGTCATGAAGATACGTTCATAACTTCTTGGGTTATATTACAGACAAATTTAAAAACAAACATAATGACAAGTAGATGAGCGAACAAACAGATCTAACAATTTGGTCAATTGCTCCTAATAATATTTCTAACACTTCGTGCAAATTTCATTAAGGTCCGTCCTTACCTTTTAAAAATTCTCTTACTAAGAAAATAAGAGGTAGACAAAATTGTGGTTAATTGAAGAGATCTTCACCAAAAGTTAATCATCGGTTCCTTCTAATATGCCTAAAAATTCCTGTAAATTTTGCAAAGATCCGTCCATACCTTTATGAGTTAACTTGGTGAAAGACAAGTAAACAGACAGAGACCGGAAAACAAAGAGACAAACTCGGCAAAAATATAACTAGTTTGGCTGAGGTAATTACTATAATGAAGTCCCTATTCTCTTTTCTCTTCTTCGAGGTTCGACTGTACTCAGAAGAATATCTTACAAGTTGCTTCATTGATCATCGACTCAAATTGCCCATTTTGAACACAGAATTCAACGAATAAAATTATGAATTAGGAAAAAACGTAAAAGTCCTGGAAACTTCAGACCGTTTCCTCGCTTGGATATCATGATTAGCTCAGCAAGAAGTATTTTTAGTTTCACGGTTAGTTTTGTCACAGTCTGCAACCTAGCCTACTTCTCGCACATCGGTGCTTAGCTGAGTGTGACAGGACCACCACTTTTAACCTGGCCTAATTTTCACTTATGTGTTTTGGTCAGACAAGTGATAAGAAACTATTAATGTAGCTAGAGTACAACAGCAAACTAAAATTGTAATAAGAGACGGATGCTCTCTCTGTCAATTTATCTAGAGCAGCACAATCGTTCGACACATTAGAAGAGGTGTAGAAAAATGTTTACTTTAGCAAGCAGCTAAGTATTACTCTATTAAATTAATTTCCCCTCGCTTATCCTAGATACCGACTGATAACCCTTCAGTACATTTAAGTTTTCCTCTTGAAGCAAAATTCTCCCTTCAAAGGAACACAGCAACCTAAAAGAATTGTGTCTGCTGCCCCGTGAAAAATTATCGCTTCGTCTGTGCTTTGTGGATCAGCTACTAAATTTATACGCCGTGAACTATGAACAACCATATGTTTCGAAGCATGGAGAAAGTGCTAAATATCCAACTCCATTACTGCGCTAATAGAAGCTGAAAATATCTTTACTATTTCAGTGTCAAGAGCTGTTTCAAGCAAGAAATGTATGCAGATATAGGGATAAGGATTCCATTTCTGCCATCTGCTGCAACCTGATCATAAATCTTCATGAAAACGCGACTTAATGATAAAATCTACAACCTGATTTTTTTTCGCCTATTTCATTAAGAGCGTGACACGAAACATATAAATAAATATACCGACACACGGCTGTCATTCTTAGCGTTGATTTTTTTTTTTTTAAATATGTACATACATATCTATAAACAGGGTGTTCAGAAACAACTGGTGCAAACATTTACAGTAAATAGGGACACCGAAAATCAACACTTCTTCATGAATACCGAGTTACGGAGCTTTAATTTGTTAATTGTGTTATGGGTGAAGTGCAGACGTTAATTCTAGTTTTATCTTACAATCTGGTAACACTCGATTGAATGTGGTTCCAGCACGACAGGGCTCCTGCCCATTACCATGGAGCTGTTCGCCAGTACCTCAACGACATGTTTCCAAACAAGTGCATGAATAGGGTGAAATGGTCTAGTAGCATGACCTGCAAGATCTCCAGACCTCAATCCGTTGGATTTCTTTTTCTGGGGCCACATGAAAACATTGGTGTTTGAAATACCTAGCTGTAGATTCAGAAATGGATCTTGTCGCCAGGATCGCGGTCGCAGTAGGCAACATCGCTGAAGATCGAAGAATGTTGTCTTGTGTATCGCACTCGTTTCGTTTCAGAAGAGCTCTCAGGTCTGCACTGATTTCGAACAGTTATTGTAAACAGTTTTCGATAATTCATTTAGTACATTTGTTTCCACAATATTCTTTCATTTTTCACAATAACGTCTGTTTTAAACGGGATCTCAAACGGTCTCAAATCAAATATTTAACGCTACGTATCTCTAAAAACTAACGATTTTTGGAAATTTCGGCAGTCAAAAAAAAGTGTTTGTTTTTGGTGTCTCTTTCTATTGCAAAAGTTTGCACCCGTTTTTTCTGACCACCCTTTGTATGTATGTATATATATATATATATATATATATANAGAAGAGAAAAGAGAATAGGGGTTTCATTATAGTAATTACCTCAGCCAAAGAAGTTATATTTTTTGCCCAGTTTGTCTCTTCGTTTTTCTGTCCCTGTCTCATTATTTGTCTTTCACCAAGTTACTGTAAACGAATAAAATTATGAATTAGGAAAAATGTAAAAGACCTGGAAACTTCAGACTGCTTCCTCGCTTGGATTTCATGATTGGCTCAGCAAGAAGTATTTTTAGTTTCACGGTTAGTTTTATCACAGTCTGCAACCTAGCCTACTTCTCGCACATCGGTGTTCAGCAGAGTGTGACAGGACCACCACTTTTAACCTGGCCTAATTTTAGCTTATGTGTTTCTGTCAGAGGAGTGGCAAGAAAACTATAAATGTAACTAGAGTACAATGGCCGACTAAAATTGTAATAAAAGATGGATGCTCTCTCTGTTAATTTATCTAGAGCATCACAATCGTTCCATACTTTAGAAGAGGTGTAGAAAAAGGTTTACTTTAGCAAGCAGCAAAGTATTACTCTGTTAAATTAATTCCCTCTCGCTTATCCCAGATACCGACTGATAAGCCTTCAGTACATTTAAGTTTTCCTCTTGAAGCGAAAATTGTCCATCAAAAGAACACAGCAAAGAAAAAGATTTGTGTCTGCTGCCCCGTGAAATATCATCGCTTCGTCTGTGCTTTGTGGATCAGCTACTGAATTTATACGCCGTGAACTAAGAACAACCACATGTTTCGAAGTATGGAGAAAGTGCTAAATATCAGATTCCATAACCGCGCTAAGAGAAGCTGAAAATATCCTTACTATTTCAGTGTCAAAAGCTGATTCAAGCAAGAAATGTATGCAGATAAA
The DNA here is from genome assembly GCA_001587735.2 of Parhyale hawaiensis. NCBI lineage: Eukaryota > Metazoa > Arthropoda > Malacostraca > Amphipoda > Hyalidae > Parhyale > Parhyale hawaiensis. The sequence continues at coordinate 9,158,833 of LQNS02278080.1, forward strand.
GGGATAAGGATTCCATTTCTGGCATCTGCTGCAACCTGATCATAGATCTTCATGAAAACGCGACTGAATGCCAAAATCTACAACCTGGTCTTTTTTCGCCTATTTCATTAAAGGTGTGATGCGAAACATATAAATAAATATATCAACACACGGCAGTCATTCTTAGTGTTGATTATTGTTTTTAATATGTACATACATGTATATAAACAGGTTGTTCAGAAACAACGGTTGTAAACATTTACAATAGATATGGACACCGAAAACAAACACTTCTTCATGAATACCGAAATTCCCAGAGCTCGTTTGTTTTCGAGTTACGTAGCTTTAATTTGTTAACTGTGATATGGGTGAACTGTACACGTTAATTCTAGTTTTACCTTACAATCTGGCAACACTCGGCTGCATGTGGTTCTAGCACGGCAAGGCTCCTGCCCATCACCATGGAGCTGTTCGCCAGTACCTTAACGACATGTTTCCAAACAAGTGCATGGATTGAGGGAAATGGTCCAGTAGCATGACCTGCAAGATCTCCAGACCTCAATACGTTGGATTTCTTTTTCTGGGGCCACATGAAAACATTGGTGTTTGAAATACCTAGCTATGGATGCAGAAACGGATCTTGTCGCCAGGATCGCGGTCGCAGTAGGCAACATCGCTGAAGATCGAAGAATGTTGTCTCGTGTATCGCACTCGTTTCGTTTCAGAAGAGCTCTCAGGTCTGCACTGATTTCGAATAGATATTGTAAACAGTTTTCGATAATTCATTAAGTACATTTGTTTCCACAATATTCTTTCATTTTTCACAATAACGTCTGTTTTAAACGGGATCTCAAACGGTCTCAAATCAAATATTTAACGCTACGTATCTCTAAAAACTAACGAGTTTGGGAAATTTCGGCAGTCAAAAAAAAGTGTTTGTTTTTGGTGTCTCTTTCTATTGCAAAAGTTTGCACCCGTTTTTTCTTACCACCCTTTGTATGTATGTATGTGTATATATATATATATGTATACAATATAACAAAGACCGATGTGTATTTATCTGTTTGTTTGTGTATTATTTGCTGGTAGATCCGTGGGTGAAAAAAATTAAGCTATAATCGATATGATTGCTTAATATAGGCCGGTGCTGAATCTTCCCTTCGCTGACTTGCTTCTTCATTACCTCCGCCAAAGTGGTTGTTTGTATCGGGTTTGTTTGTCTGTTATTCTGTCTGTCATCAAATAACTCAAAACATTATTAACGGATTTGGATGAAATTTACAGGGATTGTTAAGTGTGTTAGGAGGAACAGATGATTAGCTTTTGGTGAAGATTCGTTCATCCGTTTGTTTCTTTGTCTGCCTCATTTTTGTCAATGCCATAACTCAAAAAGTTATGGACGGATTTTTATGAAATTTACATGAGTTGTTAGGTTTAATACGCAAAATAAATTACCAAATTTTTAAGACGATTTACTTTTTCGTTCGTGTATTTGTTGTTGTGTTTGATTTTGTGCTTCTTAGAGCAATAACTTATTAACAACAGGAGTTGTTAATAAGATTAAAAGACATAAATGATTACATTTTGGTGCAAATCAGTTGGTTATTTTGTATGTTTGACTTATGTTCATCATATGTTTGGTAGCAGCATAACTCAAAAAGTTATGAGCGGATCTTCAAGAAAATTGCAGAAGATGTTAATACTATCAAAAGGCCCAAATGATCAGATTTTTGGAGCTGATCCAAAGACAATCATATTTCCGAGCCAATTTGAATTTTTCATTAACGTAGCCTTGCTTGGCGGAGGTATGCGCTCTCAGCGTGCTCTAGATTTCTTCACTGACCCTTTGTCGTGCTCGCATCCTTAGGTCCTCTCTCCTCTGAGTTGCTGTTTCCACATTTTCCCGCTCACTTATCAGCAGCTCTTATTCCCTTGTGTAACCCTTCTGCTTCAAGTTTTTCTTGATACTGTGTCGCATAGAGACGTCTTCTCTCCCCATTGGTAGCACCTCTTTGTTCTTGAGACTGCAGTAGTCTCGTTCTTCTTTTACGTTTTCTATCCTCCAGTCTCGTTTTTCTTATGTCAGGGACATATGCATTTCTGCTCCCAACTGGTTGCTCAGATGTGCAGCTTACGTGTCTTTTCGATACATACTTAAAATCGGTAGCACAGATACCGTGGCATAAATGACATCCGAGTCTCGCATCCTTGCATAAAGTTGTCTATGTAAATAAATGCCTAGTGTGCCCCCAACATTAAACGTGCGTCTTCCATAGTGAGAGGCAGAAGTAAAATCTTGAGTAAAACACTGCAATTAACTTCAACGCAACTCTAGTGTGCCTACAGTATATGCAGTATGAGCGCACTGTAGCCATGATACTGTCTTTCAACTCAAATAACTGCTGCATTCAAGCGTAGAAATTTTGGCTTATGAAGAGAAAACTGCTCCGTCAAATAGAGACAGTAAGCTGGAAGAAATAATTATCTAGTGCCGTGAAAAATCACCACTTCGTGAATGCCTTCGTTGATCATCTGCCGAATTTGTACTTCGTAAACTGAGAGAAAAAAGTGATAAATTCATACTCCAGAAGCTGTAAATACATTGTTTCAATTTCAAGAAGTGTTTCAAGCAAGAAGTGCATTCAGAGAAAGGGATAGGGATCCCACATTCACCATCTTCTGCAACCTGGTCATCGATCACTATGAAATAGCAAGTTAATTACAAAATATAGAACCTGACCTATTTTATGCATATCTATTTCATTCAGATGAGGACATGAAATACTGTATACTTTATAATAAATACACGAAGCGTTTTATTATATCAGGATTTATTTAAGCGTTTAAATGTCCATTCCATTATTTGTAACGCTTTAAGAAAACAGATGGGCAAAAATTAGCCCAGATTAGAGGCAGCTGTCATCCTGTCAAGCTTCATTGAAAGCTTATGGGTGTAAAATAAGCCAGGTTGGTTGCGGATGATGGCGTATGTATATCTGAATGCAGATTTTGCCAATATTGAAGTCCATTCAATGCAAATACATACAGCTTCTCTAAGAACTCTTGTGCATTGTGATTTGTACTCTTATCTGAGGTTTCCTTCATTCAAACTTCAGCTGCCCTGAGTTTACGCTGATGCTCCTGTTCAGTGCATAATCATCGAAGCAAATGATAAGATATTCGTTAGCGGTCAGTAGGCGGGTAAAGAACTCGAAGATTTCTTGGCAGCGACTAATTTTTTCCAATTTGGGTTCTTCTTTCAACAGGACAACTTTTCACTTCAGGTAAAACTGCGAGTTATATGACACCATCGAGCATCGTGGATACAATACTCAGTATTTATCAGGAGCAATATCGACTGCGGGTAAAAAAATAACTTTATTTCTTAGGGCATCACCGAAGGGAAGCTTTGCTTTGTTCAGCCCCAGCATGTGTAACTGCTATGTTCCATAATTCAAGTCGGCAGTTGCAGTGCATCGTACATAAGGAAGTTAATAAGTAAATTATGATTAGTAAAGACAGGTCATCACAAATTCTTCTCTGTCATTACTTGACAGTGCGGACATCGACATCTAGAACTTACCTATATAAATACTCGTAGCGATTTTTTTTTTTTTTTTTCAAGATGTTGGTATATCAGTATGAGATAGAGGTCAATTTGAGCTCCGAAATAACGTCCACAGTAGTTAATTGAATGAGAAACAGCTGTTTTCCCATTCCATAATGCCACGAATTTTCAGCCCTACAGGCAGAATATATTTATTTGCCTCTGAAAAGTCCTTTCAAGAAGAGCAAGGGTAGCGTAAGTCTTTAATCATTATTTTATAATTACGAGGTGAAGGTGTGTGGTTTGGGATTTTTTTAACATTTAAGATATTATTTAATGCGTGGACCACAAGCAGATTAATCAAGTAATAGAGAGATTAAACGATGGAGCCGCTGCTCCATACAATGCAAACTCGCCTCATTTTCCAAGTGAACGGGCACAGTGTTGCGTTGGCGGTAGGGAAGTCGTATCAAGAGGCTGTAGGACCAAGTTTCATTAACCCGTATCCAGTTGCTGGTTTCCCGGATGCAGACAAATCTACAGATATGCTGTAAATTGTGCCCAACCTCCGGATACGGGTTAAGACTTAATCTTAGTGTAGAGCTTTATTTTTTGCAACGATGTGGAAAACATGGCAATGAGCGCTCACATGGAATAGAAGTATCAAAATTCGTTCAGCCATCTCAACTATTTGATTAAGCTCAAAATAAACTAGGCAGGTGTAACTTATCGGCCACAACATACTAGTATTTACCATCAGCTTGGATGATGGAAAAACTGCGGTCACTGCCAAGTATTTGCCATTATTCTTGAGAGCCTAGTGCAGCAATGGCAGCAGTGCAATATAATATTGCCGTGGCCTCATCAGTGTAGAGGTCTGCGTCGAAACGGAAAAACGGGCTCTCTCCCACCACTTCAGAGAGAGCGACGACCCGTGGGCACGCTGCTTAGTCGAGGCGAAGTTGCTGAAAGAGACCGAATCGGCAAACCAATTCAAAGAGCGACGGCGCCTCGATCGGAAGCATGAAGATGTCCGGCCAGTACCACGAGGCTGTTCAGGACAAAATCGTAATAGACTCTTGTAACTGCATGGCTCCTGAGGGGTGAGCTGAAACGGGAAACAAAAGGCACCATCCTGCCAGCTCAAGAGCAAGCCCTCAGAACCGGGTACATCCAAAACAAGATCGACAGGAGAAACGTCCCTACTACCTGTAGAATTTGCAGGAGCTCGGATGAAACCATCAACCACGTGATAAGCGAATGCGGAGTACTGGCTCAAAAGGAGTACAAGCGCAGGCACGATATAGTGGCTCGACACCTTCACTGGACCCTTCTGCGGATCCATAACTTCCCGGTCAGTGAGAGGTGGTACGAGCACGAACCCACGCCCTTGGTTGAAAACGAAGCCGTGCAGATCTACTGGGACAAGCGGATGGAAACTAATCGAGTGCTTCACGCCAACCGACCGGACATCGTCGTCAAAGATAAACAGGAGAAGTCGGCCAAACGGATCGACGTCTCAATCCCCTTCGACTCCAGAATCATCGACAAGGATACGGAGAAGAAGGAAAAGTACCGTGACCTTGCCATCGAACTCCAGAGACTGTGGCAGATGAAGCTCGACGTCGTTCCAGTGGTCATCGGAGCTCTGGGGGCAATATACAAGAATCTCAAGACAGCCCTGCGGGAGCTGAAGTGCGGCCATCTCCATCCAGGAACCCTCCAGAAGAGCGCTCTGCTTGGAACAGCGCACATCATTCGCAAAGTGCTCTGAGCCTTAAGTCACGGGATGTGACCCGGCGCCAGAGTGTAGAGCTAAGCATCCCTCAACCGATTCAATTTGAGTCGCGAAATCCCCTCGATAATAACAGTAATAATATAGATGATAATAATAACATTTAACTACCAAACGAAAGTGTGACCAGGGAGAGTCCAGCAACTCACTGACGCTGACGAACAATCAGATGACGTTCATATGCATTTAATCCCAGTTGCTGTAGTGGTTAGATGTGAAGAGCGAGTGGAATATTAAAGTCTTGTATTATGCTCTCAATCAATCTTCACGTAAGGTACTATGTGTGTTGCGCTTTAGTTTTCAGATATTGGCTGTACTGAAGTAATGCATTTGTATACCGTACTTCACATATATTTATAGTATATATGTTTACTTATTTATACAAATAGATAATAAATACTTCCTTTATTGATACCAAAATAGTTTTAAAATGCAGAGATATATCACCGCGATAGCTTACATATATATTTACATGGTAGCAACAGCCTAGCGTGCTGAACTGATGACACTGAACGTTGCAAGTGCGATTGTCAACCCAAGCAAGCAAGCTCTGTAGCGCTTGGTGCTCTGATTCAGCAGTTGAAAGGTATGCACAGCTGCCGTGGAGGCACTAACATTTCCCAGTAATGGGAGGGTAGGGGGCAGGAGTCGTTGTATAAAACTCTTCCGTTGATGGCGCAATAGTTCTTGACGATCCGTTATCGACTGCAGCCGTACGGTGCTCTGGAGACACTTGGCCTATGTCTACAGACGAACCAGTGCGTGTGGGTTTCCAAATACGGGATGCGTTACGTTGACTTAAACTTTATCTTTATATGGTTACTTCCCTGAAGCTAATTTTACAAAAGCGCCTGTCATCCTCTCGGTAAGGGTTAAAAACTATAGCTAGAGAAGACATGGCAGAGTTTCCAGTGATAAAAAAATCTCTTTTGACATTCCCTTTCAACATAACTGCATCAACCTCTGCATAGTAGTATGACACACAGCCAGAGCTTCCACATTCCTAAATCTAGCTCTGTAATAACAGAATAAACCGTCTGTTTCTTGTCGAAATAACATTGTCTGACACCTCGCACTTAAAAATAGGAAGTACGCTGGTCGTTACAGGAATAAATAACGAAGGCGATTCAGTGAGGTACATCGCTCGTAGAGTTCTGCACAGTTTTCCTTATTTTCTGGCCCCGATATGGATGACTGCTGTTCAAAGTTTGTCCGATTTTTCTCATTTATTATGTTGCAGCTATGGCTAGGAGAAAGTGCATGGTGAATAACGTAGCAAGCTAGGAGCTTTCTCCGTATCTTGTAACGTAATTGTGCTGATTTAATATTTAAAGCGAACTTGAAAGGAAGAAGCGGCAACTGTAGAGATCATTAAATATGTAGCGAGGTTCATACTTGAAAGTGAATTGTTAATGTTGTGTTGGTGAAGGTAGGTGGCTGTTTGGCGGTGAGAGAATGATTAATCTCAGAAAAGTATTTGTATATATCCTAATATATAGAAGCTCCAACTGATTGATAAAGAGGAAAATCTACTTTTTTATAACACTTACGTAATAGGGGCCATGCTCTTCCAAGAGAATATTTTTTGTCTTCCCATTGTAACCACTGTTTACTGATCATAAAGGCTCACCCTTACTTGAGCTTCCAATATTTAGCAGATACCGGCAAGGCTTTTGGACAAGCTGTTCAATTGCTGGAAATTTTTTCAGTGAAAGAAACGACGTGATGGTTTTGGAAACAAAAAGAAAGTGTTGACGGGATCTGTAGCAGGCATCAGAGTAGGAAGACCCAAATCTTATGCAAAGTGTTCTGCGTGTCTAATTTAACAATAGATAGAAACTTAATTTATTCTGTTACTTTTGTTACTAGTACAAGCACGAAACTGTACAGAAAGTCTAGTTTACCTTTGTTTTATACACGCGAAAAATTCAAATACGTTATACTGACTTACCGTCACTGACCGCGGGATTTTTTTTTTTTTTTTTAATTCAGTCGTTGGAGGTTGGTAAGACGAAAATAAAGACATTCAACGATGACTGTATCAGGCAATGAAAAAGTTGATGCAATGCACAAGTTCTGTACGCATAGCTCTGGATCAGACACCCGGTGTTGCCTCTAGAATTCTAGAAGCTAAAGTTCACTGTAAAAATGCTCAGATTTTTGTCCCACCAGCTTATGGCATCATCCAGGAGGGTCACTTACAGCATCCACTGTTTTGCGGTTAACTACAGAAACTGCTCTCAATTTGCGAGAAGTTATTATTATATTATTCAAACTGCATGTCTTCATGTACAGTACATTAAACCTAGGAGAAGTAATAACCTGCCCACCAATAAAATCACTCTGTCATGGTGGTGTCGATCTTACTTATGTGAACATCCTCTCTTATCTGGGTCATAAAATCACCAATGATTTTGTGATAACTAGGATATAGAGAAAAAACACGAAAGCTCCACGCAGCAGGTAACATGCTAATCAGGAAATTTGCCAGGGCTCGGAAAAGGTCAAATGCCAGCTATTTCTGAGCCAGTGATATCCCTGTACTGTAACTCGCTTCAGTCGATCTTTAGGCCGAAGTCTAATAAACACCCGCCTACGTGTAGCCTATGTACAGTAGGCTATATGTAATGGCATATTTCGCCGACTGAAGAATGTACCGAAGTCAGCCAGTCCAAATCCATTATGATATTTCCTCAAATGTATACTGACTGCCTCAAAGTCAGGACAAGGAAATGCGCTCTCAGTCTCCAGACGAGGATAAAAAAATTTAATTAAACCTAAAAAATCTGAAACTGTACTGAAGGTGATCCGTAATGGTCTTGGCTACCAACTCTTACATGCATCCGATGGCACGTCATATATTACCAACAGGGCCCAAACAATGGGCTGCAATGCAGTGTAGTTTGTAATGAAAGTATTTCCCTATCTTTGTATCTAATGTAACTCTAGCAATAAGCTGTACTATGTGCAGTTGTACCATGTCCCTATGCATACGTAATAAAGAGTACTTGTTAGTTTATTTTTTGCAAGTCAATAAATACTTCAGAGGCTGGACAGGATTTGAACCTATAGGAACTCAACACAGCAAGGCGCAACCGCAAGATCAATGTAGCAGAACATAAAAGACAGGCCTGTGGTATGCCTACAATGTATTTCGAAGCACCGCTCCGCTTCAGTGTAGCTAAGATTTAACTTACGGCCCTTACCAGTGTGCGTGTGCAAGACTTACAGTCTTCGCGATATAATTCCCGAGACTAAAACTCTAAGTAGCTGGACGCTGTGGAAATTCCACAGAACAAAACCAACGTTCTCCAGTGATATCCCAGACCAGTACCTTGCATAAGAAGTGGTGAAATGTGTTCCAAGTCAGAGAGAAAATCTTCTACCTATGACCTGTGAGCAGTAGCAGCTTGAAAAATAAAATTTGACTCGTGATGTTCCTTCCTGAGATCATATCGAGGACACCCTAATTTTCCCATATCTAATTCTGAAGGAACCTTTTTGAAAATTTCACAGGACATAATCGTTATTCCTCAATTATGGTGCCCTCGGACCGGTATCATGCACACGAAGTGTGAGAAATTATTTAAGTTAGGCAGCGATCTTCTATCTAAGACCTGTGCGCAGTACCAGCTTAAATTTAAACTTGACTCCTTTTCCTATTGATTCCACCCTATAGGTCATATCAAGGTCACCCTAAATTTCCTCGATCTTATACCGATGAAAGCCTCACGGTCGTACTAAGTAACTAAACAACTACCGAAGGGACAGGCAGAAATATAATATAGGCAGATGATTTTTAAGGGATTCGACACTTCTGCTCTCATCATTATTACCAGCAGTGAGAAATTATTTGTCTTTAACAGTGATAAATTATTTGTATGTAACAGTGATTGCTTAAAATTATGAAAAAGTTCCCTAGAAATTCACAGATCACCCATAAACTAGTAAATGTTAACGAATAAATAAAGCGGCTCAATTGCTACCACTTTTTCTCTCTCTTCTTTTTTTTAACCGAGGTTCTCATTCTATACACGAGCCGGCCAAGAAAGGAATGTCTCATCAGGGCACAGGAACTCGTGCTGGTGCGGAGACTCAATCTGCTTTTCTCAATGTAAGCAACTATGGTGTCAGGCGCACCCTAAAACAGTGACGCAAACATCATTAATATATTATTCGCCACGTCGCATCTAAAACAGATTTGAGTTACCTCACAAGGCGATCGATTTGTCTCAGCCCGAAAGACTTGAGCCATATAGTAAAAAATATGGTTTGGATAGCTGAAACGCTATAAGAGCTATTGTGACTACAAATGCAGATATAAAACTGCTAATTGTGGTTCAAACGGCTGTAGAGTGTGTTTATTTTTACGTGAGATATGTCTGCAATAGAATATTTTCTAAATTATTGATACAATATATGAACATTAACCATTTGTTTTAGTATCCCATTGCATGCAATTTTTTTTGTAATATAGAATAGAAAACGTACTATGACACTTATACTAGTCATTGTCAGCTGACTGCACACGTGGTGGAGCAGAAAATATGCCCAACGTGAAACAAGGTGAAGCTGATCGTATTAGAAGTTTGATTGAGGAGTTCGGTCGTGATGTGCTGCATGATGGTGTCTTTAAATGTAAACAGAGTAATATTCAATTGAACTGTATTCGTAGGTCTAATATTCTGGGCCATTTTCAAACTTCGAAGCCTACACGTAATTTGTCTAATCAGAATGTAGTGAATCAGAATAGAGTAGATGAAAACACCGACAACGCTCCTGAGCCCAAGTCTCAATTCTATTTGAATTTCTGCCATGCTTTCGTGAGTGCCGACATTGCGCTTTGGAAGCTAGAAAACGCTGTGTTCAAGGAATTTCTAGAAAAGTATAGTGGGTTTAACGTACCTCACGAATCAACATTAATGAAAATGTACGTGGATAGACATTACCATGAGAAAATGAGGAAGATGAGGGAA
>LQNS02278080.1:9235384-9250192 GCA_001587735.2 Parhyale hawaiensis
TGGTGGTTTGGCTGTCATGCAAATGTGTCTTACAAAAATGGTTGAAATTCATTGCTTGAGCATACGCTGGGTCTGTCGTAAGTGGTGGAAATCGTTGTTCTTGGGCCTTCCTGTTGGTGGTTGAAAGACAGTCAGGATTACCGACTTAGCGCTGAATGTGTCACACAACGCGTAGGAGATTCCGTTCTTTCACTAGAGGACGATGAAAAACGGTGTTGAAGGGACGAACACTACCCAGGACACAGAAAGAGCGAAGTCGTCTTCGATGCAAACATTGAGCTATAGTTGATCTAATCCTTACATTTGTGAACCAGTTATGATCTGAAACTCGATCCGAAGTACAGAATCGATTACCGGCCACTGAAGTTCCAGAAAATTAAGGCAAAGTGAATGAGATGATCACTAGCAGAATAAATGTTGGCCTAACACCTCCTCCGGGGCCAAAATTGAGTTAGAGATGCTGATAGTGGTCCATTCAGACCCGTCGTCATGCTGTTAAGCTTCACTGTAATGTCCCACTAGTTGGCCCCATTACGTGTTAGTGTTTTTGGCCTAGTGGTAGTCTCAGGCGCAGAATAAAACCCGAGTCCTTGTGAAAATTCACAGCCCACAGCATAACACAGTCTCAGCGAAACATTCTGACAGGCACTGAGGGTCCCCAGAACAGACGTAGCCTCCGAAGTGAGGACATACACCATTCTGCAGCCCGCTAGGTATTCACGTAGGTAATCGCTTCTCAGCATGCTGTACCTACTGTATACTGTACAAGTGCTAAAACAGGTGGTTACTTGTCGTCTTTCACAGTAATAAAACATTGTTAGCTCTATATTGAAATATGACTTCTTTGACGGTTGTCGTTTATACTCATCTGTGGATGTTTAGAAAAAAAAATATTACTGAAACCAGAATGTTCTCAATGTTGAATATAACAATAATTACTATTTTGCTCTCGTAAACTATTTTTACTTAGTTATGAAGTCGCTTGTGAAAACTTCTACGACTGAGGCTCAGTTCCTTTAGATTGAAGTATGGTGCTAATTTTGCCTTCTTACACTTTTTTCCGATTCTGTCGCAGAAATTTAGGAGCATATTTTTTCTCGAAAATTAATTAAAAGTAGATACTGTATAGTAAACTGTAGCCGCTCTTTAGTGCCATTTGCGCTAGAAGCCTGTAGTTTATTAGCCGTAGTATATCAGAGAGCCGCCTATAGGCTCCAATTCTATCGTAGACTTAAAGTGTACCAGCCGTAGTAAGTCATAGCGGCCTTAAGATTCCATGTGTGCTATGGGCGTAAAAGTAACTTGCCCTAGCATTCTTAACTGCTCGTCATGCAGCACAATTTCTGTTGTATCGACCAAAGTATTACTACTGTGGAAATCAAAGCTGCCCCACTGCTCCATTAGTTTCAACTGTACACCTAAATACAAATAGCTGTCGTAACGGCATCCACCCAATTGCTCCATTTCTGTTCTAGGCTTGAATGTTGCCTGTTGTGGTAAATCGTATCCACCCAACGACTGCATTTCTGTGGAAGGTTACGCGCTGACACCAGCCGCCTACTTGCCTTCTTTCATTAAGCGATGACATGAATTAGAAAAGAAATCGCTCCTACTTTCTTCATTGAAGATCAACACCCCGATCAACAGCAACACATTTTTACCTTTAGCGTTATTGACATTAAATTCTGCTCTATTATTCAATAGAATTCCAAGAATCAACATTTATTCTTTAGTAAAAGTAAATGCTAACCTTAAAAAAATTATATACAGGGTGTATTTTTAGGCAAACAAATTTCAACCATAGGTAGAAAAACTCGAAATAAACCGATTTTCATGATTTATAAAATGAATAAGTTATAATGACTTAAGGAACTTTAAAGCTTTAAGTAGGATACTACGTGCGCGCCAATGTTAGCACTAGTTTTGATAGTTGGAAGGACAGGTCGTAAGTGTTTTAACTATGTAGAATTGATGAATACCAAGCCAATGTAAAAAAATACAGTAATTAAATTCTCTAGTATTTCAATATGTTTGTGAACCTCGTCACACTATTAATTGGCAGAATTTTGATATGTTGCAACAAGAATGTTACAACGAGGAAATAAAATTTCTTGAGCCTGGCTTTTCGACTTTATATGCAAATTATTGTAATCGCTGTTAACAAACTCTATAAATTCACCAACCGATTCTAAATCATTGGTGTGAACAGTTGCTCCTGAGTTCTCCAACTATACACCTTATGAAAGCAAAAATACCGTTCCGTATCCTAGAATATATTGTATATAGATATCATAACTCACGGGTCTTGAAGTTTGTGCCGTGAAAACAACTTTCGAGGAGACTGTCGAAACTCGGACAAATTATACTAAGAATCCAGTCGAAGTTTTGTAAACCTCCAAAAAATTATGATTGTTTTATGAATAGCGCAGTAGAACCGTAACTGAAAGATGGAGAGTATTCTAGTACAATAATTAAGAAACAGTTGTCGCAACCAAATACACTGTGTGGAATTTTTGCAAGCACGCTCACTGAAAGAAGTCACTGATTTATTAACAGCTCCCGAAGTTCTCTATTTCTAGGTTCCTCATAACACCAATCGGATTTCCATATCAAAACGAAGCATTTTGCTGGCGAGTTCATCGTTGCTAACATCCCTCATCAATATCTGTTGGCCGCTGGAGATAGGCAGAAAATAGAGCCCGGGTATCGCTTGATGGAACTGTCGGGAAAATATTTCTCTGTGATTGGCGAGCGAACGTCATCAGTAACAGTTCGCCAGAAAGTCACAGTGATTAAAGAAACAAAGTGCGAGCAGAATTGGGCTCGGCTGCGTGTGGCAAGAACACATTAGCTTAAAAGCATAAACTGCTACTTGCTTGTTGAAAAATTAAGAAGTAGTAAGATGCATTTACTGGTAAAGTCTACTTGAACGTACCTCACATTGAGAAACCCATACGTACTGGTTCGTGCTGCATACACAGGCCAGTAGGCGACAGGGGAGTCTGCAGCTGCAGTCAATGGAAGATCGTCTAGAGCTATGGCACCAGAGACGGAAGGCGTTGTGCAACAGATCTGCGCCCCTCAACCCTCCCAAGATTTCCTGCGAAGGCCAATACCGCCATAGCGGCACGCAGACTGGATGCTAACTGATCTCGTCACAGCAAACAAAAGCAAACAAAACACACTTATTTCTCATATGGAGACTATGTCCAACAAGTTTAGGTCATAGCATCCTGAGGTTTTCATTCTTAGTACTAGCGTAAAAAAATACTAAAAAATAACATAAGAGAGAATTAGCATTTAGTTTGCAGAAAGTTACTGGTACAATGCCTGCATTTTAATAAAGAGATGATATCGACACTATTTTAAGTTGAGAGAAGCTTTGGTTACACAGAGCTTGGGTGATAAAGTTTTTTTATGATAGAGAGAGAGAGAGTATGAAATAATTTAATACAGTATGCAGCCTAAAGTGGGCTAGGGCAAGACGTTGTGTATTAGTAAACGGTACGTTTACAGGGATTTAAAAAAAGAGGAGAAAAGTGGGGTGGGAAATTTGAAATATATATACCAGCTAACCATACTCAAAAGTGAATGAGAAACGGGCATGTATTACAAGAAATAATGATAAAAAAAATCTTGAAATAAAATAGAATAGATAAATTATATTACAGTGAAAGAGACGCTGCACGTTTCCAATTTAATTCATTATATAACTGTGATTCCCTTATTTGTGATAGACAAGGATTTATTGGTGAAAAATAGCCTGTGGGGGCATTAGAAAATAAGAGTAATCAGATATCCCGATCGAAGACATGAATTAACTAAGATGTTTGCTATGCATGAGAGAGTGTCTGTCACGGTTACCTTAAGAATTCTAGCCAAGAAGCTGAGTAAAAATAAATCATTTTCCCATGTGGATGCAGTACACAACGTATTAGGAGGGTGCAGCACCATGAGTGTTTAATTCTTAGTATTACAGCTAACACCGTAACATGGGTGTTTTTATCTTTATTCTTAAAGCTAACACACGGGACAGAATTTGCCAGACGCCAGATTTTGTTTAACGTTTTCATTCTATGATAAAAATGAGGAGAATTTAATACTAAAACTAGACATACTAAGCAATGTAAAATACAACAAAATTGGTCAGATTTTGTTTAACGTTTTCATTCCATCTCTGATTACACAATTCGATTACTTAACGCCCGTGCAGACGGTCTCTTCCATGGTCCTCCGCACGTACGGGAGAAGGTAGAGGCCTCGTGGTATGGGTCGGCCACCTCAATGAGCGGCCCACCTCCCAAAAGAGAGGGGGAGGTATTGAGAGCCTATCTAAATTTAGAAACAAAAAATCTCCTCAGCAGGAACTGTGGCAAGCTGCAACACGTCCTCGTCCTACGGAGAAGGCACTTGGGACCCTTGGGTTCTAAAACAACTTGATGTATACGATGCACATGTTACGTGGCGTAATATTATTGTACCTCTTATGAAAAAGATTGAATACAATTACATATCAAAATAAACATAGTAAGTCTACAAATGCGCTGCATGTTACGCAACAGTGTGTCCGTGAATATATGACAGACTGAAAATAATCACACTTCAAAAGATCTATAGTACACTTACAACGCGAAATTACACAGCAAAAGAAATATAGTATGTTTACAAACGCGTTGTGCGGTACGCAACTAGTGTATCTGTCAGTATTGATATCATGGATGTGTAGTGAAAAGATGAAAGAGCAGGTGTACAATATATTAGTTTTTGACATTTCTATTACGGGCAGAAGAGTATGCCTTTTTCAGTTAGAGAACTTTAGCACAATTCATCTAGAGAGTTTTAGTGCAATTATTGGGATTGCTTGAAGTGTAACAACACCATCCTGGAGAGCTGATTATATTCAGTCACATCCTCAATTGAAGGGAAAAGAGCATTCCAAAGCTTAGCTCCAGAAATAGAAAGAGCTTGTTGACCAGCCTTGGTGCTGCTGTAGCGCAGTTGGAGATGCTGTCGCCGAAGAGATCGTCCACTGATTTCACTGTTTCGAGCAAACTGCACAACCTCGGTATTTCTAGGAGCGCCATGCAGCGAACGGAAAACGTATTGAGGCTTCATAGAGCTTCAAGAATTGAATAGAACTTTATCTGAATATGAGTGGTTATGCATATCTAATACCAAGAGGGGTTGAGAGTGCTTTCTATTATCTATTTTATGTTCTGTACACATTGAATTGAAACGAATATGAGAACGAATTATTCAAGCGGTGGAGTTTTTATCAGTTCTAATAGTCAGAGAATGAGTCATGGTAACCTTTACTCTTCTCGCTCCTTATGGTACTCAAGATTACTCAGCATACAACTACAATAATCCAGCGGACGGAGGTCCTTCGCTCAGAAATAAAGTATCGTCCATTTGCAAGCTTCGACGGAGGTAATCTTACCTGGCTAGCTTTAACTTGTTCGTACCACAGTAGAGTAGCGTTCAATGCGACACTGCCAGCGGTAATCGCAAACGACTTACGCTTGAGAAAACGTAAAACAGAGTTTATTGGATTCAGTTTTGCACTGCCTTACGCTTATCACCGCGTATCACTCGATCTAAAGGGACAAATCAAGTCCCGTTTCTAGGTTCCAAACAAGTTAAAGCAAAGCTGATTAAGATAACTCGTCCGCAGTGAGCGAATCGATGACACCTTTACAGCCCTATACTTCTGCAGATCCCAACGGTCGACATCAACGGCAAGAATCCTGGGCTCTCATCACTCAACGCGACCCGATTACGAAGATGAATGTGCGAAGTGCGTCTATTTGCTAGGCAAATAAAACTACTTCTTTGCACTGCCGGCGTCTTGCGAGCGGATCAAATTACGGAGCCTTGTAACTCTGACTGATGCTGCTGATTTGCAGCTATTTCCGTGCGGACATCCTTGCACGTAAGAAATGCATGTCGGTGTGCTCTGAATTCACGCGCTTGTGGCCAGTAGGCAAAGTATTGTCTTTTAAGAGCGCATCACGAACCAGTGCGCCTTATGTCGGGGCCACACTAAGCGCTCGCGGGCTGCGTGGATGTGCTGTTCGCACGTCTTTCCAATACATATTTATAGTCGGTTGCATAGATGCGGCAGCATGAACGACGAGCGAGCTGCCTACGAATCCTACCGTCAAGTTGTGCGTGCAAGTGCATACTGTAGCCTCGGTATTAGCAAGAAGTAATTCTGAAACTAGATAGAACAGCGAATATTAAACAACATAGAACAGTAATTAATAATAAGCTAAGCAGTGCTGTAATTGATAAACTTTTTCACTATTTCTACAGCGTGATTCATAAACAATACAGTCCAGTGATGAACAAACTAAAGCAGTGATTTTTATCCTTTTGTCCTGTTCGGACCTGCTTACAGCAGCCTATCAGTACCAGCACAAATTACAAACACTAGGCTGATGTCACTCTGCGTTCGCTGTACAATAAAATATTTAGTGTACGTGATAAAATAAGAGTAAATTATTTATAGCTTCCGTTCAGCAGCGTCTGGGGCACTCGTACCGCACAACGCGTACGTGTGTCCCCTGGATGCTTGTCATCTCTCGAAATACAAATTATTCCGTTTTATATGATAAGCTACTGTAATGTTTCCTCTGTGTACGCGTATGATAATATTGTAGCATATTTGTTCATAGCTGCCTTCATAGACAACCAATATTGTTCATTATGCTGATACTGGATGAGTATCGATACCACACCCCAAGAGAATTTTGACTGCCTGTTGGACGGCCACTGCCAGGTAGCTTATCTAATCTGGAGGCCCAGATTAAGGGTCAGTTTCAGGCTGCTCCCTACTTGCAATTTGTCATCATCTTCATTCCTCCTTTCGGTAGTAAATGTCTACCAAAGCAATAACAATCTCGTCCATGGCTCACGGTAGGTTAATCATATTCATTTTCATTGGAAACATAAAATAAAGACAAATTTTCTTTATTTTTTCGAGGCCTACATTTCAAAGTAACATACGAAGGAAATAAACCTTAGATCAGCGTATCTGTGTGGCAACATTACATATAACTAGAGCTATACTACTGCAGATTAAGCACTTCAAGGGGCGCTAATGCCCAAGATGGTGATGCGCCATATCCTAATCAAGTAAGCACTTCAATGTTACCACGCTAAATACCAATATTCATAAAGTGACAAACTAAGGCAAAGTAAAATGAACATAGAACAAAGGGCTAGAACATCGGGGTCACGATGTAAAGGGTCCTTCACTAGGCACGCTCGAAATTTGAAAGGCTATAGCAGCCATGCTGTTACTAGGCGGGTCCTTCAATCATGATGTGATTTGTTCAGTAGTGTTCAAGGCAGGTCCCGAGGGAAGGTTATACCGTTGAACAGCGTGTGTCGTGTGTAAATCATCAAATTTTATTATAAAAATCAGTGCTCCGTTCGACAAACGTTCCGTACTTTGCGTGATTTTTATCCTCGATCGGAACTATTCCCCGAGATCGTGGGATATAGCGCCTTTATAGACTACTTTCCTTGGGGCTGCGTCAAATCGCGCATCTATGAGAATTAACCTATAGCAGTTGATGCTTTCAGAGTCACATCGAAAACATTATTCAGGAAATCCAGCCAGATTTATGCGACAGCGTAATTGAAAATTAGACCTTCCGTATACGCACGTGTGCTCCAGCGGAGCCTCGGTCGACATTTGAACGAAGTCATGTCTCATACTTAATGCCATTAAATGCTCTTGCATAGGTAACATAAACTAGGCGAATATCTCTCACATAACCTGTTTTATTTACATTTAAAAAAACGAGCGTCCTTATTGAACGACCTTTTAGTAACAGCAGTACAATTACTATCGTAGGATTACTGAACAACTAAAAACTAGCAAGGCTGAGGAATGTTTTTGATGAAGAAGCTAGTCAGATCTTCATGTGTAAACGCTCACAAGTGTGTATGCATCCTGTTTTAGAAGCTGCAATTTTAGACAAATGCTTTAGCACTTTCTGGAGGTTGTTACAAAAATAGGCTCGTATGACAGAGACGAGAATATCGTAATTTGTGTACCATCTTATTTTTTAGTAGTGCCTGGCTAAAACTCTGTACATAAAACCATCTAATACGTCCAAACTTCTACGTCTAGTGTTTATTTCATCCCACCCACCCAGACACGTACAAAAAATATGCAATATAGTGTAATTTTAATTTCTAGTAAAGCCTGTAGACTACTTCATACTGAAAGATGTAATATGTCTTAGATTCGCTACCTTAGATTCATTGACTGACGTTCGCCATTCAACAGCATACATCCTGTTCATAGAAAACACATTTGCTTATAAATTCATTTCCTAGTAAAACCTGTAGATTAGTGCATACTGAAAGATCTAATAAATTACAGATTCTATGCCTCAGATTCATCTGCTGAAGTTTTGCCATAGAACAGCCTCACAAAAAACGAAATTTGTTTGTGAAGTAATTTTCCAGTGAGGTCCCCAGCTCTCGCCAAAACCGAAAGTTTGAGAGCGAGCGGCAATGTTTTGTGTCGCCAGCATTACAGAGCATCGCGGCGGCGAGACTGCGAGGTAGGCTTTGTAAAGATGCATTGCCACGCGCTTTAAAGGTTTGTTCGGCCTCCACAAGAGGCAAGCCGAATGTATCGGGAAGCTGTGATGCTTTGTACAAGTTACTAATTTACCGAGAGGTTCTTGAAAAAGGGAGCATTCAATGGAGGCTGAGTTCGGCTGGCCGGACCGGACTGGCTTTATCAGCACCTCGCGAAAAAAGAGACTGTCCAGGGAAACATTTAGAGAAGCGTGCCTACATCGCACAGCTTTGAGGGTTCTTGACCGGAGGTGAGTCGAATTGTCTGGCAGCTGCAACGCTTTGTGAAAACCCTTTTGTCAAACACCATTTAAAGATGGCTATTGAGACCGGGAACGAAACTGCAGTGTAAATCGATTGCGCCATGAAGCTGCTGTTTCTTGCGCGAGTTCGTACTTCTGCTAAAGCATTTTAAGGAACATGGAAAACATAGTTTTCTGGAGTAGCATTCAGTCGTCAACAATGTCAATAATATGACAATTCCTTATTCTCTTTCACTCAAGTTTTACAAAATCTATGAGTTTCCGTTGGGCGGTACGAGAGCAAAGCAATTAGTTCCGTGCAAATCATTATATTTGGGGGTATGACTACGCTTCAGAATTTCTTCAACACGTTGATATCGATATGAGTAAGCTGGCACTAGCGGTCTCACTTGTTGCCCTGTTGTAATGCCAAACTATAAAAACTGGGAACGGAGGAAGCACTAGCAGTGAGTGCAGTTTTTCCAAAGCACCTCAACGAGGCGGCTTTAACCAACATTTTTTGAGGTCCTATTTACGACGAGCTGTGAGAATTACATTGTCGCAAAGATTTGTACTTTGGCTTAGCACAAGTGCATCGAGGATAAGTATTACCGTACCAGATATTTAACGTGAAACTAAATGCCGGAGTCTCACTGTAAGCAAGGCCAGCGTTATTGCTGCAGCACTACCTGACATGACTATTATTCCTTTTAACTATATATGGTTACGGTTTTCTACAGTACCTACCCTAGCAAATTTTTGGTGGCTCCAGAAATTAGTTCGCTATTTAATTTTCTGGGGCGAGCAAAGAATTTTGTTAGGTTAATAAACGTTCCAACATTCGTCTTCTTGTCAGAACAAAAAAAAATATTTCATTCAAAACTACAGTAGTTCCAGAATTCCGATTTAGATGTTTCCGTTCCTCTAGGTTTGAAAAATGTTTATTGACCTTCCCAAAATTTGTAAGCTTTGAACTTTCTATTGTACATGTTTTAGAAGGATTTTATAAGTATAACTTACAATATGGCATTTTTACAGCAAAATTTTCAAACAAGAATATCTTGCTGATATGGCTCTCATTTACCATCAGCTCTGTTGAAATCGTCTGTATTAAAAAACAAGTTTTCAGCAGCAACTCCAAAATCTAGACCATTAGAAATTTTTGAGAGTAGTGGTACTTTTATTATTATTGCTATTGCTCACTGTAAAGCATTAACTATAATTTCTATAAAATAAAGTATTTTTTCGCGGTACAGCTCATTGAATGCAAGCATATATTAAGCACAGTGAGAGTTACGGCTGTTGGTTTCTAAAGTAAGAGTGGTGAGCGATTCCATGTCAGGGTGTGACGGCATGCATTTGTAATTTTTTTTATAAACTAATAAATGGTTTCTGACAGTACGGTACAGTGATTGGGTGATACCCGTGAATTCATAATAGAAATGAAGATATTCTGGTGAGAAACTGTGCAGCATCCACTTTTATTTAAAAAGCTTAGACCTCAAATTATTAAACAATTTCTAGATATTCAACGTTTCTCGCTCTAGGTACTGGTTACAGATTTCTAGCAGCCTGCCTATACATACAAATATAAGAGCGAAAAATAAAATATGCGCGCCCACCTAAATATATGAATGATGTCCACTAAGCCTCTTTTGAAGAACGTTTACCTACCCCACCGATCAACAGTGTGTACCCACCCTACTCCACCTTTGCTTGCGCGCAAAGTTAGACCTTGTGTTGTTACTATTTTACTATAAGGACTATAATTTATTTGCATACTATGTATTCCGTAAGGTTAGTATATGGATGCTGGCATGTATCTAGACTAAGACGTTGGGATAGAATAAGCCTGTAGTAAAGTGAAGCGTATTTGTCTGGTGCACTGCTGAGCTTGTAATAACTGGCACGAATGACCTATATATAGACACGGCAGGCGAATGATGTGGCTGACGCTAAGCCCAGTTCACATTGAGGGCTAGCGCATGTTAGGACTTTATTTGGGATTTTTCCTGATATCTTAACACTTCGATAGGAATTTTTGACCACTGTTAAAAATACTGATATTTTTCCGGTTTTAATAATTTACATACAATCAGCAACCTATACGTAAGGCAAATTTTTCATAAATATTTCAAAAAGTCACCGAAAAAAAACAATCACGGTCACTGTACGAACAATGGCTTCCTTGATACCAGTTCGCTACCCGCATGTTTTAATAACGACACTACTGGCTGTACGGTTAGAAAGTAATCTAAATTAAATTGGAAATCAAATGGTGGCCTCTATCTATTCAATCTCCAATTTACAAATTAAAGCTAAGTTTTCATAAAATTTTGTAAGTACCAAACTGACATCAATCGGGTCATTTTACTCTGTGTGACTGTGAATGGTTTTAATTGTGGTTTGACATAATCGGTCATGCATTAAACATAACGGCTTTTATACATATATCGTATTTTTTCATTTTATTTTTTCTTCGAACGTTTTCCAAAATTTCAAGATTAGGGCAACTGACGATACCGTGGGGAAAATCCCAAGGTGAAAATGCCCTCGCGCTTGGCCACGCGCTGCATAGCCCTCAATGTAAACTGGGCTTTAGACTG
This sequence comes from Parhyale hawaiensis, assembly GCA_001587735.2. NCBI lineage: Eukaryota > Metazoa > Arthropoda > Malacostraca > Amphipoda > Hyalidae > Parhyale > Parhyale hawaiensis. The sequence continues at coordinate 9,246,834 of LQNS02278080.1, forward strand.
ACGCTAGTTTATAGACGCGTTCAGAAATTTCTTGAAAAAGGTTAACATGGACACACCCTTATAGACATACTATAGCCCAGTGACTACATTAGAAAGTAACTACATGGAACTTATAGCAGCCTGTCTAGACGCGCTATAGAGAAAATTACGAAGGAAGGCCATCACACTACACTCCTACTGCGCAGAGAAAGTTAATCTCTGACTATGTCGCAGCCAATAAAGTTTAATAGAAGACGGGATACAGCCATATTTCTCGACACTCGCACCCTTTCCTGCCAATCTCGGACTCCTAGCTATCCATTCCACAAATCACAAGCTCCCAGCCTATTAGCTCGTCGGCCTTGCCGGAAAGTTCAGCTTCCGTTCTGTGTGGCCGTTGCTACCTTTTTCTAATAAATCTCCTTGGTCATAGCTATAAAGTACCATCAAGTCGGACAGAGATGAAAAACACTCCAACTCCTTAGATTCCAGGCCTACCGAGCTGTCTGACGCCGTGGTTTTCTTCGATCATCTCCTTGTCTCTGACCATGCCGGTGGCAGAAGCTAGGTGAGATCATCAATAAAATCATGGATGGTTGGCAGACAGTCAACTGAAGAGCCCTCTCAGGCAGGAGGGCCGCTAATAGCCTTCCCTAAGAAGTATTGCTACAAGGCTACAATTGTAAAAGTAAGAAAGAAATCGCTGTCATGCCCAATTTCGCAATATGTGTTCAGAAATTCGTAAAACAGCTCAGCTGCTCACAGCTTCAAAGTATTACTAATGATAAGTGTATACTTGAACGTTTTAGAGCACAGGGCCATAAAAACTCATTACAGATCCCAAGTAAAGTGCAGAGCTGCAGACTAAAGTTTGATATTTTGTTGTAGCTCGAAATTTTTACTTGATCGCATACCTGACTTACGTACTGCCTGCAGGGCAAAAGAATTTCGAATCCTAACTGCAGTAAGCCAAGATCAGGTGAATAAATCTGAGTAGTGACAACGATATTTTCCACGAGACTACACATTCTGTGTGTTGTTATCTTGCAACTTGCTCTGAATTTTCGGTCCCTAATTCTTAACATTCATTTAAGGCAGTGTTTCCCAAAGTTCAGTTTTCTACGGACCCCCTGTGAAATCGCCCTGAAGCACACGGAGCCCCATGCCATTAAAATGGCATCAACTTAGTATATGATGTACTGAATGAGTATTGTAGGTGTCGATGGTTTAAAAACTATTGCTTTGCAATTAATACAGAACAGCAGAGGCATAACAACATACGCCAAGCATATAATTACTCATGTCACAGTCACGTGACATGCCAGCTCAGCCCATTCTTCACATACAGCGAGTTTTTACCTTTAACTCTCTTGAATTAATTTTGACTCGCCCTAAATGACTATATGCATTGAATGATGGTGAATAGATGCTGTTCTCACCGTTTCCGAAGAAGAAAAGGCTAATTTTTTATGACCGAGCAAAAGCATATAGGAGTAACTATGCTATTTTTGTTAAATTTATTCAGTTTCGATTAATTGGTGTAAAATATTATTATAAGCTATTTAAACTTATATATTTCCTTCTATAGCCATAAAGTATTCTATAATTTTTATCATCTATGGGATAAAATCAATGTAATATTGCCACCGACGCTTTAAACGTCATGAACCAGTAGGGGGTTCGTGCGTGAACCACAGGGGGTCCGTAGGTTCATATGCACCCCTATGGGAAACACTGATTTAAGGTATTTTGTCAAAGTACATTGAATCCACAGCAGAGCAACGCCATCTTTCTATGAGCAATTCTTCTTCAGAATCACTACAATTTGTTGCAAAACCGAAACATTTGGCATCATTTCGGTTTTGGGAACCCAGTGTAGAGGCCTGGTGCTGCATTGAGGCTTGCCTTGGTTTTGACGCTCGGAACGCATTTAAATAAAAATGATGATTTTACAAAGGGTTTAAGAAAGTACACGTAGGTACTTCGTAACGTTAGAAAAAATATCCCAAATAAGAATCTACATAAATGGCCATCGGTAACTTAACCTTATGAGCAAAGGAATCATCAGCTAATAAGCTCAGTTTACACCACTAGCAAACTTTATGTAAAAATACTAAGGTGCGAAGTAAACGAGATAAGTTAATAGTCATTCTCGTTTGCTTTTTCGTGGAGCTAGATTTTTGTTTAATACAGGAACTAGTGCCATTCTGTTCTGTAATTTACTATGCTTCTCAGATGTTGAAAACAATTTGGACCATCGTCGCACAAGCATGATTTTTAGACATGATAGTATCATTTTCAGGAGGAATAATAGAAACCAACAAAATGTGGGAAAAAGTTAATATAAAATCAAAATCAAGTTGCTTTCTACTGACACCCTTATCAATTCTAGCAAGTATGAAACTCAAAGTCTCTATAAACACTGCTGTCGTATACAGTAGGATTATGTAATCTTGTTTAAAAAACCGTACGAACATTCAAGCAAAAACTGTACGTTTTCCACTGCAGTTATTTGAATCAGTAACCTTCTAGTAAACACAAAGTGTAACTAAGTTTATGAAATACTTCCTACATATTACCCCCAAAGTCAATCACACTGTCTTTACTGTAGAAAACCAATCAAAGCAATACGTACGGCAACACTACAAACTAGCAGAACCCATGGAACTTCTACTGTTAATAATAAATGTTTTCACTTACCTTAGTTTAACTTGAGGTACTGCTTCTAACTAAACCCACCCCGTCTGAACTAATGTCCGCCGCTAAACCTTGTCTATAGCTACTCAATCCCACAGTTTACAGATAAGTCTTTCATCATTCAATACGTTTCAATTTTTTTATCGGAGTATTCAATTTTTTCCCACTACTTCGGACCCCGTGGATGATAATCAGTGCCGGGACGCACTAGTCTGAACCCTGGACGCACTAGTCTGAACCCTGGACATTCTCGGTGATGGTAACTGATGGTAATTGTGTACGCGCGATGCGGGTGCATGTACGCAGTGCCGTGCAGGGCTCCCACTTTTGGGGATTTTGTCCCCAAATTGGAACTTTTTGGCTCAAGCGGGGATTTTTTGGGGATATTGACCTGTTGGGGATTTTTTGGGGATTTTTCAATCATTATTGGAGAAAATGATATTTCATTTCAAGATGTTAAATTACAAAACATTGGTTCGATTTTTCACCCTAATAGTGAAAAATTTAGCTTAAGTCAAATATGATCGATGTCAGTTGAAAGACTTTTCAGTACACTCAATGCGATCAAAGGTCTTCACTTAAGAGGAAGAGCTTTGTACGTAGGACTACTGCATGGGAAATTGGGAATAGACAACATGGGAATAAATGCAGAGAAGTTAAATAAGTAGGAACACGCTCAACTC
>LQNS02278080.1:9257952-9274856 GCA_001587735.2 Parhyale hawaiensis
ATGAAGGATTGTTGTTCCATTCACGAGCATGTCTCTGGTCAAGGTTGTGTTGTGCTGCTGCTGTGTGTGGTTCTTTGGTCCACCCGATCCGAGATGTAAAGTAAGGCGTCTTGATAGGGTGGTTGTAGTCATGCCTATATATATCAATACACACAAATATATATTCACACATATACATGCTTAAATCTTCAACGAAAACATTTTCACCTCTCTCAAATCGATCGTACTAGTAAAGCTTTACTAGTACGCAGTCAGGTTTATCTCATGCTTTTAGTTTTTGCTCGTGTTTTATGTTAGTGTATAGACTACACTGTACCTTGACGCTCTACTGTCCTGATTCTGGCAAAGCGATGTGTAAATAGGTCTGCCTGTGGCGTCAAAGATATGCTTTTATATTTTAGCATATACTTTCTTGGAGCCGTTTATTTCATACCGTTACATTAACAAACAATAATTATTAAACCTGTTTATATCCCTAAAACCGATGTTAATTAAATATTGACAGAAGTATGGCGAATTAAAGTGATGTATTCCAGTGAAGGAGCAAATAGTGCATTTTGTCTCTGCCATAACCTGGAATGGTTTTTAAAAGTTTGTAATACAATTATGATACAATGAGTCACCCATTAGAGAACAAGAGCCTCTGAAGGTATTGGTATACTTGGGTATTAAAAAAAATGTTGCAGCTATACGTCTCAATCTACAGGAAAAAGTAAGTAAGGCAATACAGATGCTTTTATTACTGTTTTTCCTATACGATACAAGGCGTTGCTCGCAACTACAGGAAGATGTGTTCTGTAAACTTTATTGAAACGGTACAGTTTGTTTCCCATGAGATCTATGTATACCTACTTATGCGGGATGTCTGAAGTACGTATGCAAACAATATATCACTTGAAATTCAACCCAAACTAGAGCACTCTGAGAGTGTATACCTCCGCCAAGCAAGGCAGCGTAACGAAAAATTCAAACCGGCTCTGAAATAATGATTTTTTCTATCAACACCAAAATCTGATCACTTGTGCCTTATGATAATGTTAACAGTGTCTGTAATTTTCTTGGAGATCCGTTCAAAACTTTTTGAGTTATGCTGCTAACAAATATTTTAACAAACAATAGTCAAACGCACAAAAGCACCTACAGATCATCACCAAGATTTAGTAATTATGTCTCTTCACATTAATAACAATTCCTGAAAATACCATACAAATTTATTCACAATTTTTAAAGTAATATCGCTAACAAATATAAATTGAAACACAGCGACAAACAAACAAACAAACAAACAAACGAACTAACATATCATCACAAAAATCTGATCAATTACTTTCTGTAATAAACCCAACAACTCATCTAAATTTCATGAAAATCCGTCCATAACTTTTCAAGTTATTTCGCTACCAAAAAATGGGCAGAAATGCAAACAAACATACAAACAAACAAACAGACGGATGGACATGTCTTCACCAAAATTTAATCATCTGTTTTTCTTAACATATCTAGCAACCCATATAAGTTTCGTCAAAATCCGTTCATAACTTTTTGAGTTATCTTGATGACAGAAGACAGAGTAACAGACAGACATACTGACAAACGGAAGGACAGACGTACCCGACGAAAACATAACCTCCTCTGCGGGGGTAAATATCACTTGGCTTGCTTGGCACGTACGAGCATCCAGAGATGCGCGAGCACTCACTGCCCATAGCACGCGTCCGATTTGAGGGTCTAGAGCCCGACTATGTGTGCAATTAGTGCACGCATTTGTGTGCTGGTTTTGGGACAAGCTTTCGGCACGTATTCACGTGAATTTTCAGTACGCCTGGTTTCTTTCAGTTAAATACAGATAAGTTAAATCACGATGGCTTAGTTTCGCCACTCAACCTATATATAATGCTGTTTAGCTAGTTTCTTCTCCTGTAACAGATCAGCACTTTTTTTTAGTAGATTCAGTCTAGAATCACTTCAAAATTTACTCTCGACATTTATCGGAAGTACATTTTAGAACGGGTTGTAAAGGTTTTCATGTCTCCAACAATCGGGTGCGCATTCCTTTAGCGCGTGATTTCGAGCCGAGGTTCTCCGGTTTTGCTTTCAGATCTTCTGAAGTGCAACGCCTTCTTGTAGACCTGGACCCCCATCGGGGCACTTAGCCATCGGGTATGTTTCCTCTCTTTTTGCGGAGGGTGGCTGCTGTGCTCGCAGCCCCGCTTGCTTCTGTGTTCCGTCGAATGTTACGACAGGGCTCTTTTCTGGCATGCTGGCGTGTCGCTCATGTGACGCCTGTTCCGAAGGGCTTTGTCTCATCCCGAACCTCCGACTATAGACCCATCTCGATCACACCTGTTTTGTCGAAAATTTATGAGAGGTTGGTTGCGTCGAGGTTGGGTCGCATTCTTGAGAAAAAGGGTGCCCTTCCCCAACATTGTATGGTGTTCGTAAGGGCTTGGGAACTTGTGATGCTCTGTTTTACATTTCTCATGTGTTACAGTTGGCTCTTGATTAGGGTTATGAAGCAAGGTTGGTACAGCTTGACTTCATTGCTACTTTTGATCGCGTGAATCACCTTGGCCTGTTCCATAAGCTATATACAGCTATACACAGCTATATACAGCGGACCTGCTTGATCTTGTTAGTAATTTATTTGTTGGTTACGCTGATGATGTTGCTGTGCTGGCTGTTTGCGATAAACCTAGTGAGTTGGAGGTTTCAGAATCCATTCAGCGTGATTTGGAAGTGATTGATTTCTGGTGTTCTAGGTGGGGGATAGAGCTAAATGCTATCAAGACTAAGACCATGCTCGTATCTAGGTCGCGTACAGTGAGACCTCTTTTCCTGCACTCATACTGGATGGTGCATCACTTCCTGTGGTTGATGACTTGGTAATCTTGGGTGTCAATTTTGATCCAAAGTTGACGTTTGAGCCTCACATTCGTTCGGTTGCCTCACGTGCATGGCAGAAAATTGGTCTTATGAGACATGCTTGGAAGATGCTTGGCTCGGTAGAATTGACACTTCGCTGCTGTAATTGCTATGTCCTCCCTCTTCTGCAATACTACTTCGTAGAGTGGGGTTCTGCTGCCGATTGTCACCTGTGTTTGCTTGACAAAGTGATTCGTCGATGTGCGTTCATGCTGGATGGTGTTGTGCTTTGTGATCCGACGCATCGTCGCAGAGTTGGTTGGGTCTGCTTTCTGCATGAAATATATAATTGCCCTAGTCAGCCACTTTCTGACTTTCTTCCGGAGCCATTTGTTTGGGTGAGGTATACTCGGCGTACTGATGCTCTTCATTAGTTTGCCTTGGAATCGTTACGATGCCATACAGGTCAGTATTCTCGTTCGTTTTTTCCATATTGTGTGGATGTTTGGAATGGTCTTGGAGGCTCTGTCTTTGCTGGTGCGGGTATTGGCAGCTTCAAACGATCTGTTCACCGAGCTATTCTGTGATCTCGGATTTTCTCTTTCTTTTTTTTCTTTGCTCGCTAGGCTGGTTGCGTGGGAGTTTTTCAACTTCATGGACTTTCTCCATTCCCAAGTCACCAGTCTAGTGTAATTTAATAATAATAATAGTGCTGTTCTGCACGAAATAAATATTTTAGTTCACCATTGGTGGCGGGTAAAAGCTGCTGTATCAGGCTTTTGTTTGGCTGTGAATTTGGTAACACTCCAGTCTTTGTCTGAAGTTGTTGTTTACATTGAGAAATTTCAAATGTGACTACGGTAATGTTATCCTCAATTACGAAAGCCTAGAGAACATTTTAGGACACGAGTGCTCTCAGGAGCAGTGACAGGTAATGACAGCTTTTCACTCCGTGTTTTGTGGCCTTTGTTTGAGGTGAAGAGCTTAGTTCTTGTGCGTCATATTGACTCGTATAAGCGTACTGATGTATATACCGATTAATACAATACCTTGACTGCTCACAGAATTCGGGCCTTTCGGAAGTGGGCCTGGAGGCCGATTTACGCACGCGTTGATAAAATGAGCTCTAATATTCACAGAGACCTAAAAAATTGTTAATTTTTTCATCGTACCATAAAGAATGTGTTGCAAAGCGGGTAATCTAATTTCATAATTGAATATCTTCAGTGTATGATAAATATCATACCTTCGGACATCAAAAATAATTGACAAATTGTCATAAGTTTTAGGAATATTTGAAATGGTTTGATAAAATTGACACATAAATGCTACATGCAATGCACCTAAGTATCACATATACCCCAGAAATTGATATATGGAGAAACTTTCGGCAGAGCTTGTTACAATACGCGCCGCAAAAAAAGGGAAGTTTAGAAAACCCAGTAGCTAATACTGAAAACTTAATTAAAACAACAGTAATACTACAGAGTGAAACCCCATTGGTAGCCATAATTTAAAAATGAATAATTGACCATGATATACAGATATAGGACATCAGTTCAATGGTATTAATATAATATTTAATTTTGGTGCTGATACAACCCTTCTTTACAGGAACCATCTATAGCTGTACGTCGCGGCCGCATTTCCATATCATTTCCCATTGATACCTAAATATACTACGCCACTTGGTCGTTGCATGCGTTACATTACTTCATGATTTCTATGTTACATCACTTCATGGTTTCCTCAGTTAAATCACTTCATGGTGGCCTACATTACATCACTTCACAGCTAACAGTGCAGGCAATGCTATATCATTTCTCGGCTGTCAATGTCATTTCCCTTCATGGCTGCTGATGCAACATCACTTCACGGCTGCCAATGATAGATCACTTCACAGCATTACTTTACGGATGCCAATGCGCTGTCATTTCATAGCTGTCAATGCAATATCTAATTATGGAGGCCAGTGCTTCATCACTTCATGGCGACCAGTGCTTCATCATTTCATTGCTACCAGTGCTACATAACTTCATTGCTGCCAGTGCTGCATCACTTCATGGCTGCCAGCTTCTCCAACTCACCCTTCAGCTCTGCTCTCCATTCAGATTTTTTCGCTTAACCTGTATACCAATTATTTTTATTAACAACTCTATTATCTGTTAATTGGGCATTCATAACAAATCGTTAATACCACAAACTTAAGAAGCCTCTGTTCTACGATATGAGACTGTTTATTTTACAAACTTATTTGAAATCACTCTACTGCAAAAATCGAAGTATGTCATAAACAGTTGATTTACGATATTACTCTTCAGGACTTTACATTTTTGTGAATTTGTTACTTATTCAAAAGCTAGAAGTATGTAGAGGTTCGCTAAGCATTACTAAATCTAAAAGAATCAATAAAAATATCCAACCAAACTCTGAAAAAGTAATGGGATTGCATTTAAAAATGCGTTTGCAGCATCGCACAGTCAGCCTCACTTGAGAATAGCGATATTTCTTTTTCCGGTAATTGGCTACTCAATGTTCCTGTGTTCTGTGACCCAGTCTAAATAGATTGCCCTAATCCGCTTCTTCAGAGATAATCTGAGCCGAATTGCTTCAGCATCTCCGCAGTTTCAACGCTAAACGTTCGAGTTGACGCCTTGACTAAAAATTTTGACGTAAGCCACACCCTTCAGAATGGACTTTTCGCCCGTTTTGGTCTCCAATTATCCCTGACACTCTGTTAAACCTAGCTAATTGAACTTTCTGGACTGAAATTCTACTAGATTTAGGTGATCAGTAAGATTATCTTGATCCAAGGGGGGGAGGGGTGTGAGCTGAATATCAACTTGAGTAGCGAAAACACCAATGCACAACTTTGAAGTGAAGCGCTCCTCAAATCATTCTCGAGACTCCAGTGACGTCAACACTGTCTTTAGCATCCATGAGCCAGTAACGTCGTTATTGAAGATGACAGGAGCAGTGGTCTATTCCGCTTCAGATTTCTATGAAATAAGTCGGGGCTGAAGATATCTACATATCAGCACTGGTAGCATGTGTTCGAAATAATGTAAATGTGTAAGCGATCGGCTGTAATGTCATTGAGGAAAATTTTTTCTTGCATATACTGAAGAGTTGCTCGTTTGTATCCACTAGTCAGCGAGTGACTCTCTGTCTTCGAACGTCTTCAAATTATGTAAAAAGATGAGGTTCATTCGCTTTTTGAAGAAGCGTCACAGAGGCCACAGTGGGTAATATAATAAATATTGAAAGCAAGCTAAGGATTATGTATTTTGTATACACAGACCCTAGCAAAAACATGAGTTTATGAGACTTTCGATTATTTATATACGACGGCGAATATTGTTTCTCTTGAATTCAGGAACAGGAGCTGACAAAGTTTGGACGTTTGGGAAGTTAGCCATTCCGCAAAATACCGATATATTCTTTGGCATTGATGCTCAATGCTCATGTCTCACAGAACTAATATTATTGTCGAATGCCAAAGGAAGAATATTCTCCCCATTCCATAATTACTATGCTTCCGTGCATAACTGATATTTTCTAGAGAATCATTCTTGAATTATTTACCTGATCTTCGAAGGCACCGTTCAGAAGCATTACTCACTTGAGAAAACTGTGATTTATCCGAACAAATAACTAACAGAAACTATGCCGAAAGGAAGGTGCCGTATTCAGCAACAAAGCTCTACCTGTAACAGAAATTCTTTTTTGACTACAAAGGCTTTTCTGTGCAGTGTTTTGATGATACTCCGTTTTTATTCAATTTCTTAGCTATTGTTCTTTGGAAAAATGACTTGGCATGTGTGGTTTGGAACTCTTCCGCTAATTTTGTAAGGATTCTTTTTTTTTTACAGAGAAGAGCGGTCATTTTTAGCTTTGTGTCATCTCAGTTTGTTTAGGATTTTGGCCGATGTGAGCTTATCTTCCCGACCAGATCAACTGTTTGTTAAAAATGCATACAAATTTTTTTACTTTGAAAAAAGTATTAGTACCTCCTTCCTCGTTCAGAACGAAAAAATTGCTTATAGTTCATGCCACTCTGTCTCATCCCGCGAATTCTACTTTTTGAAATTGATGCAAATGCCTATTTTTCTTCGTAGGTGGCACCATACTTATCAGTTTTATAATTAATTTAGTTTTACACATGAAACTGGAATAACGAATTTTGATGAAAATCAAGTCTTATCAATTTATTTTCGCATAAGCGACTAAATCATCTACTTTTTATAAAAGGCTTACAGTTTTTATAACTATTTATGTATGACGGGAAATGAATTCCTCGCTACCATAATTATTTCTGTATTTAGCAGCCGATATTCTGCTTTGTCTAAACAATCTCACCTCCCAAATTCGAACACATTTAGCTGTACATATTTTACATATTCTCACGTCATCCACATCCAAAATTCTTCTTTCTTTAGGCTTAGCAAGAACATGCATCCTTCAAATCATTGCAACCGGGTGAGTTATCGAATTTCGCTAAATGCTAAAGATTTAGAGTACTCGGTTTCATCACCAGAAATTTTGAATATAAGTCCAAGGACATCATCGTTCCCTGTACAATGCACTAGTGCGGCCACACCTAGAATTTACTGTTCAATTCTGGTCGCCACATCTGTGCAAAGATATCGATAACATGGAAAGAGTCCAACGCAGAGCAACGAAATTGATACCTCAGCTGCGAAACAAGCCGTATGAATGTCGCCTAAANGGCAATTAATAGAAACATTCAAGTACTTGAATGGCTTCAACGACGTATCTACAACGGCACTCTTTGAAAGAGATCTAAATGATCGCTTGCGAAACAACGGTCAAAAACTCAAGCACAAAGCTCGAAGAACGGCCTTAAGTCAGCAGTTCTTTCCGTATTTCATAGTCAGCATTTGGAATAGACTCCCTTCCGACGTTGTTAGTGCGAAATCAGTCAACGCGTTTAAAAATCGTCTTGATTTACATTGGGAGAGACATCCCCCACAGCTAAGGATTAATCCTCTAGGAGTCGCACACTCTTAACGGCTAAAGCCTCAGGGGCTTCCTAAATCCGTTTTCTTCTCTCTTCCGCTCCACCTACACTGTCTGACATCTTTAACTCCGCATATCAGCGATTATTGATCATAATTTCATGTATTCGTGATCGTCTCTTTAGCTGAGACTCTTCTCCCTCCTCTTCTTCTTTTTCTCTTCTTCTTCTTCTCTTTCTCCCAGTCGTTTATATCCTACTCACTTAATGGCAATAGCTCTTAGAAGGCCGGGGCGTAAGTTGCGGTGTCTCTTTGAGAATGAGCCTGTTGGTTCGTCTACTGCCGCCTATCTTAGCTAATCTAATCTACGTGTTTATCAACAGAGATATTTCTGAACGAAATCCTAATGCTCCGAGGTCTTCTCATGATAGCATGAAGCATCAATATATCCACATTTCTCGAAATCATCTGCCTTAGTTAACATCAAGTAACTCGTCCAAATGGAGTTATATGGAGCAGTAAATCACTGACTAACGTCAAGTATTATGAGACTAACAGGTTTATCAGGAGGCGGAGCCAAGCTGTAGTGCATCATGGGTAATGAGGCGTGTGACGTCATAAAGCCTGGACAGCAGCGAGTTTCAAAATTGTTTCCACAATTTTCGTTTCCCCTTCCCTCCGACTTTCCTTTTGGCACGGCAACAGTGCTTCTCGTGCGCAACCTCCGGCCTTCTCGAAAGTTCTGGAAGCATACCTACCGAATCCTCTTGCGAGCTAGGAGGGGACCATGTTTACGTGGCATCCTCCTTGCTCTGTCATTTTTGTTTGTATATGTAGCCCTGCGATTTTCTCCATTCAGCCCACTAATTTCATTCTCTTCTTAGAGTGATACCCCTATGGGCAGGTGCTGAAGCTCAATTATTGAATTGTAGGTCGGCTCCTCTAGGGCAGGTAAGCATAAACGTGTAACTGCGATGTTTCCTCAACAAAGTGAAATGCTACTGTGACTAGTGTGCTAGTATCTTTGTATTTTTTTTTTGGTGCTTTATTGATGCAACCAGTTCCATCCCTATACATTCACGGTGCGGTTATTTTCCTGCTATCCAAGTTAAAAATAGTAATCCTCCTGATATCTTTGCTTGCTTCCTTTTTAATAAGAATATGATGCAAGTACATACATCGCAGCAATCGCTGCTGCTTGGAATTTGATGGTTAACCAGGATTTTAAAAGACATTTAATGTTTAAAATTTTACCTGAATTGCATTAAGAGTTCGCCACCAAGGCGCCACGGTCTCTTTCACTTCACTTCACGTTAGGATGTTAAGTTAAGTTTTTTTCAGTAAATTTAGTACTCTCCTCCAGTTTTGACTACCCTGCAGCCATTTTGCTGTTCTGTCGTAGCGGCGCGATTGACCAACCACCAATTTAATGTTCCTGGAGGTTTCCGCATAACAAGGCCCCAGTTGGCCTCTACAGAAGATACTATGCAATACAGCTACTGACAAACGTACTATGTTTTTATGATGTCATCGCTTCGTACGTTCGCTGTGAGCAAGCGCCGCCCTCTCGGCAGTGCGCTACCCTGTTCCCGTTAATCATCTTTGGACTAGCGTTTTTTGTCTTAGCTTTAGACTCTTGCGGATATATTCCTATCTGGTGATGTTGATTCCCCTTCAGTGCATTTGAGTTTTCATCTACGAAGTCTTGCTCTTGAAGAGACTTAGGATAAGTAAATGGTCACTGGGATTATATTGATCAAGTACGCCCATCTTATATAAAAGAAAAAGTATTTGTGCTGTGCCCATGTTGCTTCCTTCCTGTTGCCTTACTTTTGCTGACGCTTTCCGCTCTGGCGATTTTTTCTTTCCCAACTTGCTGTACCTATAGATATGCCTTGAACCAATGTGGGAGGACCCCATACATGGGTTCCACGTTTCTTTAATTTATTTCGAGACGTCCTATGAGTATTTGCTGCACACCCGTAGAGGCTGAAATTACTCAATATTGAATTAATCGAATTCGCAGTCTATAGCTTGATAAGAGATATAATTAAATCCTGTTCTTTTTGTCCGTAGATTATTTACGTTGAGGGTAGTGCTGGACTGCCCTATGCCCGACATACTGTACTATCGGTGAGCTGTGAAAGTTCAAATTTCTGGATTTAAAGCAATCCTGAAACATTGTTATAACATATTAAAGCTCATTAAAGTGTAAGAAAGTCATTGAATCTACTCATATTGAGACTGGTTTTCGAAATGCGTTATCTTTTAAAGCCTTGTTTTTGTCTCTGTTTACCCTTGAAATCTGCAGCCAGCCTGCCGTCAAATAAAATTGACTTCAATAGAAAACTTTGATAAGCGTGAGAGCGTTTACTGGGATTCCATACGAAAACTAGCCTGAAAAGCTAGAGGAGCTCATAGTACTTTAAATGGTTTGATTATTTCACAACGTTCATAATATGTTATGGTAAGATTTGGTTTTATGCACTTCCTCAAAAAAAGAGGTCTTTTTATTTTAAATCGACTCATTTTTTGAGGTAGATTACGAATCTGAAATCTGTTTTTGTGTGACGAAACTACTTTTTGAGATATATGACTCTGAAGTTCCCACTGTTTTTCTATGGGAGAAAATACCCGGCAATGTGACATCGCCGGGTATTTTCTTCCATAGGAAAACAATGGGAACTTCAAAGTCATATATCTCAAAAAGTAGTTTCATCCGACAAAAACAGATTTCAGATTCGTAATCTGCATAAAAAAGTGAGTCGATTAAAAAAATAAAAAGACATTTTTTTGACGTGCATAAAACAAAATAATACCTATCTTCTTGATTGCGAATATTTTCGCCTGATTTAATGATGAACTAGAGCACTCTGACAGTGCATACTTCCGCCAAGCGAGGCAACGGTAGCAAAAAATTCGAATTGACTCTGAAACCATAATTTTTTTGTATAAACTCCAAAATCTAATCATTCGTGCCTTTTGATAGTAATAACAGCTTGTGCAATTTTATTGAAGATCCGTTAATAACTTTTTGAGCTATACTGCTAACAAACGTTATGACAAACATGAGCCAAACATACGAACGAAGAAACCGATCTGCACCGAAATTTAATCATTTATGTCTTTTAACATTACTAACAATCCCTCTAAATTTCATAAGGATCCATTCATTATTTTTTGAGTTATTGCGTTAACAAGCACATAAAATTAAAAACCGTGAAAAACGAACAATTGAACTAACGGATCATTACCAAAATTTGGTCATTTATTCTTTGCTATATACCTAACAACTCATGTTAATTTCGTAAAAACCCATCCCTATCTTTTTGAGTTATGGCATTGATAAAAATGAGGTAAACAAACAAACAAACAAACAAACAAACAAACAAACAAACAAACGCATGGACGTATCTTCACCAAAAGTTAATCATCTGTTCCTCCTAACATACCTAACAATCCATGTAAATTTCGTCCAAATCGGTTCATAACTTTTTGAGTTATCTTGGTGACAGACAGACAAACAGACAGACTAACACGACTAAAACATAACCTCCTTAGCGGAGGTAAAAATGCCCCAGGGATGAAGTCTCTCTTAGCAAGTTTGCGGAATATCTACACTGATCTATCAAAAACATTTGGGAGGTGTCTGACGATCTTGAAACATTTAGAGCGGTGTGGCGGAGATGTTATGATGTTTGTGAACGAAATGCAATTCATCATGGATGATTGCATCCTTCGTCGCAACTCTAGAGTGATGGCGTGCAGTTTCTCTAAAGTACCAGCGGCGATGAAACGTAAATCCTTTTGCTTCTATTTAGGTCTCCGGAACCGTTGCAAATATCGGGGTGAGAAATGCCTGCTCATTTCAAAGAAACGCACCGTACGAACAATTTCACCCCCTTATCTGGGAATTTCTAATCACGTGTTGACGCCCTAGAACAGGATGTTCGGCTCTATTAAGAAAGTCTTATTCGTCCAGCACGCTGCACCCGACCGTGGATTTAAATCTGTGCCGAAACGCTTGAAGAAAAATTTGCATTTATTTGCACTAAATTTATTGACTTCTCGTTCAACACACTTAAACTCCTGTGATTATTGGTTACGGAGCAGGATCGGGACTATATGCAGTGCGAAACCCCATAATATTTATCACAGCATTACCTTTTGAATCCTCTATTAGGCGAGCACAGCAATCCACAATATCTATGGCAGGAACCTATGAAGGCTTGCAACTCTTTTTCTAAACGAAACGGCCCATGCGTTCAATTTCTATGCTGTTTGCATTTTCCTTGTCAATTAAAATAATATGGTTCTAATTTATCTCTGCGGCTCTGCATGCCGTAAAAAAACTCAATAATTTGTGCCACGGGCAAAATCTACAACGAACTTCCTCCCCCCGGTAATCGTGGGACAGAAACGAACAAACTAGCGAGCAAATATGGACTCAAGACACAGCTGTAAGCTTATCACCAAAGAGAAAAATTTAGTTTGCTAGCTGCATTCTCAACCAAAAATTGCAATGCGTTAGATTTACGATTCACAACTGTGAGACAGCTGAAGAATACACACTTCATTGTTATTTTAACGCTGTATGCGCTGTAAATCAAACTATTGTCGTCCAGGAGTAATATTTCTGTTCGTTGCAATGATTGCTAGGACTAGGTGAGAGTAAAACTGTTTTTTGAGCAATGCATTTGGAGTATACTTTGCGCTTTGAAAGCAACAGAAGTAAAACAATGAAAAAGTAGAGCATTAAATAATGACAGAGAGGAAAACAAGATTGCTTATTATATTTATATTGTGGAGATTATACATTATATCGATTCAGTAATATTGGATATAAGCATAAGAGACCGATTCATTTCACAATGTGTAAGTTACTAGTGTCAGACAATCCCAGAACAACAACTGGGGACGGGCACCCGCCAAATAATATCACATTGTCTATGTGGTACACCCAGTTGTGCAGCAGTTATTATTCGTAATTAAATACATTCCGCTCTGAACTCAGCCTAGATTAGACTGCTCTAACGCAGCTTTAGTGAATTTATCCTAACAGCCTAACCTAACCTCGGTAAATATATATACACAGTGGCGGCTCGTGCCCTGTTTTAGGTGGGACCCGCCGTATGTTTTTTTAAGCCATTAGGTGGATAAGCTAATGGCTTCAAAAAAATATACGGCGGATCCCACCTTACACAGGGCACGAGGGGCCGCTGTATATACGTAAAGTAAAGTAAGCATAAAGAAGAAAGTCGAATGATTCTTAATTCGAATAATTTCATTCGAGTAGAGATTTTTCGAGGAATGATATCCGAATGACAGTTTTCGGACACATCTTATTGAATCAACATTGGTTGTACGGACTGTTGCACCCTCTGATTGTTGAACAAGGCGTGGGTAAGAAACTTAAGTTGTCTTATCCATCTCGACTCCTCTCCTTGCCTGCTCTCATCCCCCAAGCATCGCTGATTAATTCTATACTAGCTATTAAGCTCCGTGCACTTCGCACAAGAATCATCTTACGACGAGAAACTAGAAAAAAGTTTGAGCATTTAATGATTACGGGTGGTTTATTCATGATAACTGTAATAACGTGAAGGCTCTACTTGCTGAACATGGCAGCGGAAAGTGTAACTCTCAAATACTACCATTTATTTTAAAAGGAGGATTTGAGTTACAAACACCACTTACCTATGGCCTATGCCTACAAAAAATTGTTGTGGATAGAAGAAATCGACGCCAGAAATATTCTACCTAAAATATACCAGTGGTTGTCTTGTGTACAAAGGCGTTGTGATTCTCTCACCTCAATCCAATTAACCTAATTTAATAGCTTAACTTGCTCAGAAGCTGATACTTCAAGCAACATCTTTTGATCGAGTAAACATATTACGCTTGAGACGGCTGAAATTATGATTCCTGCTACGGAGCAGGATTGCAATATTTTGTAAGGCCAAAAATGTCGTAAATATTTTCATTACTGCTTAAACAAGAACCGAACGATGTAGAAAGCCAAGATTTCTCCTGAACCAATATTCCTGTTTCTTGCATTGGTACTATGTGTACTGGCACAAAAATTGCCATAATATATAATCAGCATATTTTAATTAACAAATAAATCTTGTCTTTCTGAAACGCATGAAATGCAGCTCAAAGATGATTCCATTACGCTTTTTTACACTCGAAAAGTGTTTTCAGGGATTAAAGAATAGAAACTATACCTCTATTCTTCAATGAGAGCAGAAACAGTTTATCCTTAAGAATTGAATGACTAATGGTTATCGAAATAAAGTTTTTAGCTGGTTTACAGATGCTTAGCGAAGATAAGCTTGTGACCGACGGCGTTCTTTTTGCGTAACGACGTAACAACGTACAGGTTACCAGCCAGTCAACTAATCATCGATGTAAACATCACCATTGCATTATTCTGAAAAGTTGGGTGAAAGAGTTAATAATATGTTGGTCACAGTAGGCGATTTGAATACTCATTAAATCTTTTCTCATCTATCAATAAACTAGGATAATGCTTATTTTTTATACATCTTTTGCCACACATTTCAGGTTGCACTTAGCAGATTTTAGCTGCTTTTTAAACTGAAAAAGCTACTTCAGCCCTCAAGATCATCGTAATGTTTTATTTGTAATACAAATAATGTGCGCCAACGACAGCAGCAACAGCAAGGGGGTAACAAATGCACAACGCAGTTAGGCTATGTTGTCGTAAAAGATCTTCCAGGATTAAAGAATTTTTGTTGCTTCCGCAGATCACTGTTTCCTGAGTGTAGATCATGGTAGAGTTAAAGGGAATATGTACATTGTACAATAGACCAAAAACTTTCAAATTTCACATCACTATTGTGACTTCACGAGCTTTGATGCGATAGTGAACCTATAGAGACACTTGGCTAGCTCACGTGGTCATATAGCATCGAGGCATCGAGTAAGCACAGAGTCAAAGCTGAGGCTTATCAGGTACCTAAGTGACGTCATGAGCGAAACATAACTGATGTTAATAATAATTTTCTATTGGTTAGCTTCTAGGGTAGTTTTCGCCTTAGAAACAAAGCTACGAACGTAAATATTTTAAGTTGCATGTACATGAGAATCACATCATCTATTCTTCAACAATGGACTCAACAAAGGGCGTGTTCGATTGGGATATCGCTCTCAGATAATTAACTGCGCCTGACTTGATTTTTCAGAGCGATTCAAGAGTGTCCGAATCAAACTGTCTTTAAGAGCAATGCTAGCGCAGCGTTTACGTACGAGATATCCTGAACCAGGGTTTGCATTGACAGTTCCTGAACCGGCCGCAAGATAGCTGAAAATTACACAGTCATATGACTTTGCTTTTTTATGTAGACAGAGGAGATGGTGTGAGAGTACGTTATGGTTTAGACCCTGGTAAAGACTCATTTAATTTACAAAATGTATAAATACCTGATATAAACTATAAGAAAAAAAAACAAGAATTGGAAATAAACCAGAAGGAAAAAGATATGAAAAAGCATTTTATAACCTGAGAATGTTATATTATTATTAACGAATTGTCGAAATATTCACTTATTATTTCCGCTGTCGCCGCAACAGGTCCCCGTAGTTACGCATTGACTGTCCGTAAAATAGCCTTAGCTGTGACGTCATTATCTTAACGTGTCCTACGCTCCTAACTAAAACAACTCTACGCCATTGGATGTAAAACTTATGGCTTTATTATTCACAAGCCTCAACCATGTACGTCGTTCCCTAAGGTCGCTTAGAAGTATGGAATTTGTTTCAGCTAACTTTTAGAAGTTAATTAAGGTATGTTGGACACGACGCTATAGAAACAGAAATACTGAACTGCGTGAAGGAGCGACACTGTGCTGATATTATATTACCGATAGAGTATGGTTTCGGTGAATTATTCTGGCTTAATATCACTTGACCGAGAGAAAGAAAAATAATTTCTGTGTTTTTTTTTTTACTGCTGTTGCTGCAAATTTTGTTAAAACATCGCTTCACTGAGGCTTTCAGTTAACCGAATCTTAACCCTATTTCCTTCATATTTGAAACAAAAATTAAAAAAAACATGTCAAAATTGATATTTTTTCCCGAAAACTTGTTGAATATGAGACAGGCGCAGCCACAGTGACTGTTGTTTCTACCAAATAAATGTCAAGTGAATTGTGCAAAAAACTTCTTTTTTTTTTTTAAGAGGGATGATTAAGAGGGATGATGTAGCGTCACCTTGAAATATCTTCGATGAACATTTTTGTAACATTGGTAGCGAAAAAAGGCGACACTATCGCCGATTTTATGTTATTATCAACCGTGAAAGAAGTGAAGGAGGTGATAATGTTTTCATTCTTTACCTGTCACCTGTCTAAACATATGTGCACATTTTTCCATCCAAAAATACGAGACGAAATATAACTATCATCACAATCTCTTGCAGGCGGCCGGTAGGTTGACCTAGAAGCAAAAAATAACAATAGATCTGACTCAGCAATTTCAGCCCCTTCGCCAGTGATGGTCTTACGACACGAGGCGTTCTAGTTGTTTACTGTCCAGTGTTTGAAACTTCTGTCTGCTTCCATTTAATACTGTAAGCTTTGGGTGCAACCCAATTTAAATTTTTTTAGGGCAAGGAGTAAGGTGACAATCGAGGTGGCAGTTAGGGCCATCTCTTGAGAGTCTGACTAGTTATGGTCGTAAAAGTCTGCTACAATCGAAAAGTTCCTTAGAACTACACAACATAACAACTGGCAATGGTATTCTAAATAAAAAGGGTACCAGTACTAGCTACATCCAAGCAGGGTCTCCAGAAGCAACTGTAGGGGCGTCACCTGAAGCACCTGAACTGGACGATTCGTCTGGAGCAGCTGTGGAAGGAGAGTCACCTGAAGCACCTGAACTGGACGATTCGTCTGGAGCAGCTGTGGAAGGAGAGTCTCCTGAAGCACCTGAACTGGACGATTCGTCTGGAGCAGCTGTGGAAGGAGAGTCACCTGAAGCACCTGAACTGGACGATTCGTCTGGAGCAGCTGTGGAAGGAGAGTCACCTGAAGCACCTGA
>LQNS02278080.1:9275500-9297932 GCA_001587735.2 Parhyale hawaiensis
TTCCACACGGAAGAGTTGCTCGGACCAACTAAGGCTGTCGACAGCAGCAGGAAAATTATTGAGAAAGTCGTACGCATGTTGGCCTCTTCCCGTTGTCAATGGAAGTCCGGACCTGTCGATAATGGAGGAGAATGTTAGATCCTAAGCTAATAGTAGGACAGGCATAAGCTTTGTTTCAGCACCTCCAGGGTTATAGTGAAGATCCAAATTCAGTATCGTGTCACGGCACAAAGAAGCTTAGTATAGGTGCAGGGTCTCACCAAACATACCGAGCGAAAGATGAGATCCACATATATTTTTTATTTTAATAATATAGGAAAACCACAATTTAAAGCTCTTTAATTATTGCTCGCTCCATGTATCAAACTTCCCTTCTTGCAATGAATTGCAATCGGCATTCATAATTTATACTTAGCGTAAAAGGAAACGCATACTTGGGAGTTTTCCAACTGAATTTACAGAGAAACATGTTGTGATCCTTTCTATGTTAAGGAGCTCTAAAGCATTGTGCATTGTTAGAGGGGTCTTTTCCCGGATGCTCACACTTGCGACAGCTACTTCAAATTTCTCGTTAACTTTGCTTTGACACTAATGTGTTTATTATTTATCATCTTATTAAATTGAAGTTATCACTGTTTCACCAAGATCTCGTCATTTGCATCACAGTAGCCCACATGCCAGACTTCAAAGACGGTGTCTTTGTTTGACCGGCTATGTTAATGTGCACCTGAAGCACCTATTGCTTATTATTATCACACGCGAACGAAGTGAGAGAGGTGATGTTTTCGATGAAGATTTAAGTACATATATATTTGTCTGTCCACCCAAAAACAGGTAGAAGGAGTTGATCAATGTTCATATTTTTTTTGCTGTGAGTTTGGTGGGCGACCTAGATGTGACCCATGCCAAAAACCTAACCCTAGCTGGCCATCAAAAAATGACGGCGTTGAATTTGCCTCCACGGCGGCAGATTGTCTTAGGACAGGTGGCGTTCTATTTTTATTATGTTATTGTTAAGAACCTAATACTCTGGGGGCTGTGCCCTGATCTTGTTGGACAAAGGATCCACATGAGAAACTAGGGTTAGCTGGCCATCAAAAATCACTGCGTTGAATTTGCCTCTATCGCGAGTGATGGTCTTAGGCCACGAGGCCTGTCTTGTCCTCAGCTGATACTTCTTCCGTCACAATATATTAGGGGATCTCCTAGATGGATGCATCAAAGAAAACAGAAATAACAAAATAAATACAAATATTGCAATAAATTATTAATAAGCTCAGTATAAAAATAAGAACGCTTCCAGAACAAACAAATCGATACGTACGTTAAAGGAGTGGTGACACGATTTTATTGAAAACCATACGAAATTAAATGTATGGAGAACGGATGTAAGAATACATGATTTTATAGTGAATGTCTTAAATATAATAGGTCCCGGCTATGTCATTAACATGCCGAAAAGACACCGTCAGTCAAAAATCACGCAAAACGGTTCAGAAAGGAGTAATTTTTCTAGATTTGCGAGTGTACCTCAAACCGCGTTCTCCGAAAAACTGGAAACGTAGTCCCTATTGCTTTTGGTAACGACATTGAGAGTTCAACATATTTTGATGGAAGCGCTCGCATTGCTCCTCTGCGAGGCTCCCATGTTCTTCTTGAATTTGTTGAGATGAGTGTCAAGGATATGGACTTTTAGAGATATGCTACACCCCATTTTGGCGTCAATCTTGAAAACCGATAAATTACAAAATATCAGTTTCCCGATCACAGAAGCAAGGTCCTTTTCTTCGTGGAACAGCAGTTATTTTCTATATGTTTGAGGGATAACGGGTTAGGAAGACACACTTTGTACCCAGAAACAAAATAAGAATTTGTTATATACTGTAATTGAGAGAATTTTAGAAGATACCAAAGTATTCACAATGAAAGATGGCTTCACAGTTCTGCCACCTCAAAAAATATATAGATTTTTACTGAGCTGTGAAAACATGATAAATTAATAATGGTGAAGGTTATATAGCAGCAGTTGTTATTAAAATAACAGTAAATGCCGTAAAATGCCCTCCTTAACACCTCCAATTATAAAAGTGGCAGTTGCAACTTTCTTTTAAATTTTTCAGGTTTCCATGTTATGTTTCTTGAGGTTTACGGACTAGGTAGTTATCGACGTAGTAAGTGGTACTCCAGTGTGACCTACAGCCAAACTACCATAGCCGTGCAAGAGCGGCTCTTACAGAAGCGACCTAAATGAGGGTCACACAGGGCCATTAGCCGGTACGAGGAAGCTGAGTTCGGATAAGTGCCCCAAGGCGCTCCAGACAGGAGACGCGGTGTCTTAACTTTGAACCGATTGTCAGGCGTTAATCTAGAATCGATTACGGTCGAGAATGCCACCTACTGAATTCCACTCCGCAGAACGGATTTTTTCCCGGTTTCAAGCGTAATTGGGTTGCTGCTAACGCCGGTGACGTGATTTTAAGTGTCGAAGCCAACGCTCACTGTTGATGTTCACTGCAAATTAGGCCTAGTGAGATTAGCTTAACTCGATCTCAAAGGGCCCAGTGATGACAATTTGACACTGAAATCGTTCACGATTAACATGAAATACAAACAAGATAAAATGAACGTCTATCTATACTTGTACATTTTTCTCCGTAAGAGGAGAAATCGATGGCTGTAAATGAGTGTTGACAGCTAGATTTTACCGATCTTAGAATAACAGAATATTAATTAGTGTTGCATCAACAACAACTTTCCCTTGATTTTATCAAAATATGGAACTGAATTTGTTTAATGGACTTCTAACGGGAATCATTGCCGCCATCTTTATATCAACTCTAATAAAGTGAACGGATTGTACTCGCACAATGCATGATTATATATATAGTGCTCTCATAATTTAATAAAATGCGGTCTGTTGGTTGCTTGTTGTCTTGGTTTGTTGATTATATTGTAAACTGGTTGGTTTCACCTCCTCGAAGTGAAAGATTAAAGTGGAGAACGTTCATCTTCTGCAAGGCAAGAGGCCGTTGTGGATGATGAGAAAAGTTAGAAAGCCTAAAAAAACGAAGTTACTTCTGGTTTTATTGAGTTTGATGCTCTGCGGATGTACATAAACTGAAAGTGTAGCATTTTTGCAGCTCGTTCTTCAATTGAATGAGTTCCCGTTCCGTCGGTCATAATCTATTTCCGCGAATTTTACGTCGAGTACAACCAAATATTTTCACTTTTTATTGCAGTCAAATTTTTTTCCTAATGAGGTCACTATTGACAGCCATGATAAGTTTCTGAGCATTTCCGATAAACACCTTATATGAACTGATATTTTCATGATGCCCTTTGATTTTCCAACATTTACAATGCGGGAATTGCCTCGATCACAAATTTTGTTGAATTAACAAGTATGATGTATTTCTTGTAGCAATGTCCGAACTGCAGGCAAGGCCAATAAAAAAACTGTATCACAAATTCATTGCAGTCATTGTTGACGGCGCGGTAATCTATTCATAATATAAAATTATTTCAGTGAGAGATTTTGAGGTAGAAAATTATTGTCTGCTGATCTTAAATGGACAAGCACTGGATTAAAGTTGAGTTAGTCTCGCGTAACGTTTTTTAGACGGTACTTACCTAGAAATAAACTTAGATTTCTTTTTGATAGTTCAGACTTTAATGTAACGTATATACAATAAAATTATTTTCAAGCTACTGTTACAAATATTTTCGTACTTTCATGATCATTGGCACAGTGCCATCGATTCAATGCTAGTATTATAGATCGTTATCTAATAAAATATAGTTTGATACATAAGTTTTACCGGGTTGTGGAAAGATTAACTGAGGGTTTCAACATAACGCTGTGCACATTGTCAGAGGAAGTTTTATTATAAGTTTGTCTTTAAATAGCTATTCCCGGTTTTCATACTCACCCAGTATCCAGCAATGAAAGCCCCTAATTAAGTAAGAGAAAAATTAAACTTAGTGGATACTGCTCACTCGTTTTACGAGTAGCTGCCTCGACACAGCCTCTTTGCTCTAAGCCTGCGATCGACTGGGGCACAAAAGTTTCTTAACATGTGCGCTAATGTCTTTCTCTGTTCACCATAGCAGATACTTGCCACCTAATAATTTGGGTTAATGCACTCAAATGCCAAAGCTGCCTATTTTGGAACAGAGGTGGCACTGACTTCGAAACTGGATGAAACCTGCTTATGATGTGTAGTCGTGTATAATCGAACAGGGGAAAAGAACTATCTACTGACATACGATTAGATTAGATTAGATAGGCGGCAGTAGACGAACCAATAGGCCCATTCCCAAAGAGTGACCGGAACATACTCCCCGGCCCTCTATGAGCTATTGCCATTATGTTAGTAGGATATAGAGGACAGGAGAAAAGAGAGAGAGAGAGAGAAAAAAAAGGAGAGTGAAGAGTCCATGCCCAATAGACAATCTTGAATGCACGCAAGCACGATCAAGAGCCGCTGACATGCGCAGCTTAGAGACATCAAACTGCGTAGTTGGAGTGGGAGAGAGAAAGAGACGGATTAAGGTGGCCTCGGAAGCTTTTGCCGTTAAGAGTTTGCGACTCCTGGAGGAGGAGTTCTTATTTGCGGAGGATGTCTCTCCCAATATATGTCAAGACGATTTTTAAGCGCGTTGACTGACTCCGCACTAACAACATCTGAAGGGAGTCTATTCCAAATGCTGACTATGAAATACGGAAAGAACTGCTGACTTAAGGTCGTTCTTCGAGCTTTACGCTTGAGTGAAGTACTTTATTAATGCAATCATTTTACACTCATCATATACTTTGTGAGGATAAAAGCCACACGAAAATCGTAGGATTTCAAAGTTGGGAAATGTAAAATTTTATTTTCAATTAAAGAAGGCACTGCAAATAGCTTATAAGTGAAGAATGAGCTGCATGTATCTACATATGCACTAATTCTAGAGGATTGAGAACGAATCAATGTAATACCTAAGTGGAACGCCTAAGTTCCAGTAACAAAAAGTAGCGAGGGTTTTTTCTTAAACGTGGCTAGAGCAATTATAGTTTTTGTATCAAAATTGATTTATCGCTCAATCTTTACGTTACATCAATAGTCAGTTTAGATCAAGGCAAGTAAATGGTCTCAAGTATAAGCCTAAAACAGTGATTGTAAAGTTTTCGTGATGCTTCAGAGGTATTCCTACTAGAAACCAACATCCATGTAGCGGGCTGTGTGGCCCCACGCTCCTGTATCATGCATATTTTCGGTAAGTTGTGATTTTGGTAAGTACTTCAGCCTTTGTCTGAATTAAGTGGATGCCTACAGCAAGGAACTTCAACTGAGACAACGTTAATGTCATTTTCAGATACCGAAACCTAGTGAACATTTTAGGGCCGGAACGCTTTTGACGTGTCGTGACGGGTAATGATAGCCTAGGATTCAGGTGAATATTCCAACTCAGAGTGGATTGTACTTGGCTGGCCAGGGGCAGATTTCGACGTTTTTTTACCATTTTTAATTCATGTACCAGGACTGTTGCTGTTTTAAGTTAGGTGTATGCTAAAATCTTTTGTTCCTCACACGCTGTACAACGCATCTAAATCATTTTATTTCACTTATTAACAACAACACAACTTTGCCTGACTCTCTGAGGATAATTCATTCCAAATATAAAGAGATAGTTATTTATAGTTTCACCATACTCTGTCCGTTTTATCAAAGTAGTTTGGGCGTGGACAAACTTCTCTACAGCGTTGCCAATTCTATGGGCATTTCTGAAATTTTGTTCAGTCCATATTTTAGCCCCGCCCACCACCTGCATACAGAAAAATCTCAGAAATGCCCAAAGAATTGGGAACGCTGTAGAGGCAGTTGACCATACCAAAAAAAGCTTTGAAAATATGGACAGAGTATTGTAATACATGGTAGAAGTCAGCTAATATGAGATTAACACATTTCTCAATGTTTTAGAATTCATTTACGTAAACAGCTTCTCTAATCTGGGCCACAGAATCACTGACTAGTGGCGGGATAATCAAAATATAGAGAAAGAAACGCAAAAGCTCCACGCGCTGGGCAACATGCTAGTGAGGACGTTTGGTCACTGTTCTGAGAGTTCAAGTGTCAGCTGCTTCGTAGCTACTCCGTCCCTTTGCACTATAACTCTCTTTGGTCGAATTTAATGCAGAAGGCTATTGGACACCTACGCGTGGCCTATAATGACATATATCGCTGGCTTACGAATAAACCCAGGCCTGCCATATAGCGAAAGTGCGATATATACTGGTAAGTATACTGACTGCCTGAAAATCAGAACAAGGATATGCGCATTCAATCTTCAAATCAGCATAAACATCAGCAAATTTATTCGTATAAATGATTTTTAATGGATCTGGCTACAAACTGTCGAGTTTGTATAGCCGACGCGTTGGCAGCTCATGCTCTCACCAACTAGAGACAAAACAATGAGCGGCAATTCAGTGTAACGTGTACTGATACTTTCAACCATTTCTTGTGTTTAATTTAACTCCAGTGATAAACTATGTTCTGTACATTTATTGTACTTTCTCCTTATGCGTACTTAATAAAGTTGATGGGTTTATCAAAGTTTTGTAAGACACATAGTTATATTTGCAAGAACGAAAGAAAATGTTCAAACCTTTTGCATTATTTACTAGAATCCAATGACTGCACAGTGAACCTGGCTTTACATGGTGCCCGCTCTATATACATTTGTGGGGATCTTCATATGATGGTCGGGCTGTACTCCTGTTAATTTTACGCTCACACAACCACGAAATTTAGCCTTCTAGACTTTGTGAATCATTTTTAACTAGAAAATTTCAGGGTTTAGCCAAAACTAAATTTTAGTTTTCTGAACAAAACTAGAAAATATTCTATATTTTTAAATCTTTTAGAATCTGTCAAAAAATTAATGTGTAGCGAATTAATGTATGTTCTATGTTGACACGTTCAATGCGGTGTTGGGACTCTTAACTACATTTATCGCTGCCAAGGTATTTTCTCTAACAGCAATATAATAGGTGAAAGAACCTTGTAGCAAATCAACAATGCAGGAGAAGATAGTATGAAACCCTTACTAAATTAAAGTTAGGTAGGAATAGCGCCAGTTGAAAGGCGTCCTGTTGGCTATCGCTCTTTTGATGCCCTGATTTTTATTAGGAATATATAAGTACGCATATCGTTACAACGCAGAACATTACCCGAATGATGTGCTGTAAATCTGCTTACTGCTGTTATATTTATCTTCTCAGTTAGCGCGGTCGTGTGGTACACGCCGGCTAAATTATGTCCAAGTACGACCACTTAGTGGAATATAGCTTCATTTCGAATTTTCTGAGAGAAATTCCTACATGCCACACACCAAGGAGAGCCAAGTGTACCCTGCTGATTTTTCTTGACCTTTGAAACATGTAATGTTCGTCAGCACTGTACAACTGTGAGCACGTTTCGATCGTTGAAAACAGCACCAAACACTAGTAATTTGAGGCAAAGAGTGCATTAGCTTTGCTATGCAGCAAAGTGCACTTATGGAGTGAAGATACTGACTTAGAGTGCTTCTTAAATTCGAAGGCCTTGTTGACAGACTGTGCTCTGTATACACCCGAAAGAATTTTTATTTTATTTTTAACTGTCTGTAAGCTAGCAAATGCATGTTTAACTAAATAACTAGAAGAGATTGACTTAACCACTGATGCTAGTTCCTAAATGCGTGATGCTCTGAAAAGCTAAGAATAAGTGCAATTGTCACCAATACACCGAATGTGTGGTGCACTAAGCCACTAAAAGAGTGGGAGAGAATATTGCTGTTACTTTGTTCGGCGACACCTCAGCAAGTCACAGGCAAATGACTTACATTGTGTTAGAGTAGGTTTTGTGTGCTATGTTAAAATGTTTTCAACACGTCTTAAGGCATGTTCGATTGGGCGTCAAAATTAAGTCTCTGAAGCTTGACTTCTTCGAATCTTGAGACAGGTGCCCTGGCTTCGACTTTTGGATTTAAGTTTTATTCGTTGCCTTTGAGTCAGTTACCGGTGCCATTTCCATGAACTAATCTTACTCCGCAAGCTGGAGACTGCTTCTAACACCTGCAACGATGCAAAGTGAGGAAGTAAAAGTTATTCTCTGCATTTCCGGATGAGGCAAGTCAAGGTAGCTTGGCTTAGAATGACTTTTACGGCCCAATCGAGCATGCTCTTAGTGACGTTCGATTCGCTCATATTCATGGTGATAATGTAAGCTACAGCTGGTCCACGTGTCACTTGACGGTCCACTGTAACATCCTGGGCATTTACTAAGACATAACCGAGTGACGAAGAATAACTAAAATGTGATAAACAAAAATGAAAAAGAATACGTTTTGATTAAAATTTTATAATTGACCAAGCTATCGTCAACAATAGGTCGGTCGGCAGAGGCTTCGCATTGCCCGGCCAGTCACTTGAGACCGATCCAGCCTGAGGACTTAAACTCAACTTACCTTGTGCACAGAATTTTCAAGGTGCATTGAGCATGAAAGTTAACGTCAGTATTCAAGTTATCGATAAAAATGAAACAATTCGTAGCATAAAAAAGAGAACCACACTAGATATAAAAACTTGTTTACTATGTAGCCTATACCGCAAACATTTCGGAATATAATATATCCATCATCAATGCTGTAAAATAGAGAAAGAAAATATATATGGAATTGTCTTCATAAAGTTTGGGATGAAAGCATTCACTATAACCCACTAAGAGACGTAAATAAGAAAAACAAAGAAGCCATGCAAGGGAAGGAACAGAAGTGGTAATACCAGCCTAACAAACGACATACGATATTCAAGTGGACTGCCGATTGACGAAATCTTAGTCACTTTAGTAACTCGGCCATGTCTTAGTATATGACCAAGTTGTGCAAGTTTTATAGGAATTATTGTATTTTAAATGCCAATAGGTGTTTTTTTTAGTAAATAACTAGATTTGGAATTTGTTATTCATTATACGTTAGTTGGATGTTTTTTATCATTGTTTCATTTTTATCAATGACTAAGATCGGTGATGTTGTGCATCATTACATTTGAAGTTACTGTATTTTTAATTTTATCCACCTTTTCTTTTTATTACCCTTTCTTTTCCTGTGCAGTCTTGCTGCACGACTTGCTATATGGGCCACAAGCTGAAACTTTTCATAGTAATACAATAGCGTATTAGGTTGGGCGTGCTTGGGTATAATTCATGTATTATCAAGACATTTATGGCACATCACGAAGAAATGCCATCACTGCAAATTGACCGACGGCGAAGTGATCGACGGCGAAATAACCGACGGCGAAAAGACCTGTCATGATGTATACACACCTACACCTGCACACCTATACACACACACCTACACACACACACACACACCTACACCTACACACACACACACACACACACACACCTACACACACACACACCTAAACACACCTACTGTTTATTTCTTGCTTGAGGTCACTGTGTAAGTTAGAAAACATTTAATTGACATTTTCCTAGTCACGTGTAAGATCCTGTATGACATTTGTAATGACTCGTCCAGTATTGGGGAGTCCATGTCCTAGTAAATTCTCAGTCATATGTTAGGAGTTTCAGTGCTGAGAGTTCGGTTAGCTCTTGTTTTTGGTTGAATATCAGGCTATTGGCTCATTCTTCATTGTCTTTTTTTGTAGCCTGGTGGCTCATTTGTTACCTAACTTTTTTTGTTTTATCAAGTTTATTATCCTTGAGTATGCAGCAGGCTGCATCAGTCAAACAATTTAAAATTTCAAAATATAGCATTACTTTTTGTCGATAAATTTTCGGCAGTAGTTTTTTCTTAATTTAATGATTTAGTCAATAAAGTCAAAGTTACAGCAAACTTCAGATCCTGCAGCCGAACTCATTCGGCTGTTCGGGCTCTCCCTCTCTCTTTTTTTTTTCTCTCTCTATATATATATAATATCGGTTTGTTCTCGTCTTTTATCTTTCCCGACTTACTCTACAGACGTGCATTCATCGATCCAATGTGAGGAGAACCTCGTGCTTTTCGCTTGAGTTATCATTTGTTTCTTCCTCTTTGAATGATTTAATGCAAACACAGGGAGAAGCAAGTTGCGGACCGGTGCCATCCTGTAAGGAAGGTTTAAACTTTTTCTATTCTGCTTCCAGGGATACTTAAATCATGTTCTGTTTATCCGTAGACTGAACACGTTTTTTATATGTACTGGACATAAATTATGTTATACGTATGCATGCTGGCGGTGCAAAAAGTGGACGTATCATGCTCTTTTTTTATACAATGTTTCGATTTACATCATACCTGTTTTATGCAGTTTTTTACTTTGGGTCATACTTTTGTTATGAAGTTTTTCGATTTATGTTATACTTGTTTCATACAGCTTTTTTTATTTATGTCATACTTATTTCATGCAATTATTTTATTAAGTCTTGCTCGTTTTAGCAGTTTTTTCGATTTAAGTCTTACGTGTCTCATTCATTTGATTTAGATTATATTTATGTAATTTTTTATTTAGGTCCTGCTTGCCTTATGCACTTTTGATTTGGTATTCTTAGCCTTATGCTGTCTTTCTATTTATGTCATACTAGTTTTAAAAAGTTTTTTATTTAGGCATAGACCGCAACAGTATTTGACTCTTAGGTCCAAAGTGGCCACTGATGCTGGCGGCCAAAATAGGAAAATGGGATTTTCTCATGCAGACCAGCCCCCAAGTGCGTCCCCGCAGTATCCAAGATACCTTCTCCGCAAGAAAAATGTTCGGTACCTTGGAATTTTTTCTTCAGTATTAGATAGGGGGAAAAGAATAGCTCCTGACAAAATCCCATTTTTCCGTTGCCGACTTTTGGCCGCCAGCGTCAGACGTAATAGTCAAGTGTTGCTGCACTCTATGATTTAGGTTTAAGATTGTTTATGCCAGGTGCCAGATATAATTATGTATGTATGTATGTATCTATATGTATATTATATATGTATGTATATTAGGCATGCCCGCATTCTGGCAACAAAATTGGGTAATTTTTGATGGGCATAGTCTGTCCATACTCTGCATATAAATGAAAGTGAAGTTAATTTCACTAATAAAATGATTTTCCCTACCGATATAATTATGAGATAATTTTAAAACTGATGAAAGTTATGAGAATTAAGTAGGTGTTAACGTAGATGCACTGCAAGTATAATTTTGATATTAACATAAAGTGTATTTAAGTACTGGTTTACATCCTTTCACCTATTTAGTTACTATTATTGAGTGTTGTAGCATTTTCCCAAACCCTTCACGAGTCTTTATTTAGTTTACAGAAAATAATTCAATTATTATTCGACATATTTAATTTAGATCCTGTTTCTGACATAGTACCTCGGAATAAAGATCAGATATACGACTTAGGTTCAGGACAATATGTATTTCTCCCTGATCGTACTATTTGCACGTGTAAAAATTAAAAATAAAGATGTCTGCTTAATGAGCAATGCTGAGTCACTGTCCCACAGGCTCGTAAAATTTGATGCACGCGTTAAATTGTAATGAAGGTGAATTAAAATAATATGCTCAATGTATTAATATCACTTAAAATAGATGACATCCAGGTTCCATATTGTCAGTTTTATTCAATTTAAACGTCTTCTGGATTTTGCATTTTTATTTAGAAGAAGGTTTCGACGTTCTCCGCGAATGTCGTTGCCGAGGTAGATACTTCGAAACTTTCTAGACCGTAATTCACAATATGCTAAACAATAGTATCAAGGATACGGTGTAGCACTAAATATATTGACTCAGACATCAGAGTGTTATGGTAACAATACTAATTATAGAGACTCATCGAATATAGATTCACAACAAAGAGTTAATTATGGGTTTACAAATTACTGAAATTTGTTAATATCTAATGTAATATTTTCTATTGAATTGCAAAACTTAACTCCAAGAAACGTCTCTCCTTCATCTATTAACATTACCGTAATATCTAGAAATTTGACCAATTAATTGAATGAACTGTTTTTCAAACATGTTGATACACCAAAGAGTTTTCTTATTATTCTTGTACATTTGAATTATGTTCATTTATTCTTGTGCCAATGAGTAGACCAGTCTCTCCAAAGTATAGTTGATGGCAATTTTGACATTTTAAATGGTACACCACTTCTCTCAACTCCGATGTCTTCTTTTATCTTCAAATTGACATAATTTCTTAAGCATAGTATTGTCTTTTTTTCTTTGCAAGCTGAATGTTGTATGGCTTAAGTACTCTGTTGATCTTTTCGGAGGTTCCTTTGACGTATGGAGCAATGACATAGTTGATACTTTAGCATCATTATGGTAGATCTGCGGTTTCTTGCTGTGATCTTCTTTTACGTTTATTTGTTTACTTGATAAGTTTCTTTGAGTATCCAATGGCAAGAACTTAGTCAGTAATCATCTTTAGTTCTGAGGCAAGTTTCTCTTGACCACACAAGTTGAACGCTCGAGTCACGAGGGAGTTTATGGCACTCTTCTTTTAGTTATTGCGGTTGTTTGACAAAAAATGCAAATATATCCCGCTATGAGTTGGCTTGCGATCGTAAGCCAACTCATGTATATGTTGGAAAGACTGGTGGAAACATTGGCACAAGAATAAATGAACATAATTCAAATGTACAAGAATGATAAGAAAACTCTTTGGTGTATCAACATGTTCGAGAAACTGGTCATTCAATTAATTGGTCAAATTTCTAAATATTACGGTACTGTTAAGAGATGAAGCAGAGATGTTTCTTGGAGTGAAGTTTTTCGCAATCCAATAGAAAATGCTACAATAGATACCACCAACTAATTTCAGCCATTTATACACCCGTAATTAACTCTTTATTGTGAATAAATTTTCGATGAGTCTCCCTCTAATTATTATTACGACAACACTCTAATTTCAATATATTTAGGGCTACAGCATATCCTTGATACTATTATTTTGCATATTGTGATTTATGGTCTAAAACGTTTTGAAGCATCTACTTTGACAACGACTTTCGCGGAGAACGTCGAAAGCATGGTTTAGATAAAAATTCAAAATCCAAAAGCCGTTTAAATTGAATAAAACTATTAATAACAATGAAGATCTTCAAAGTGACTCATTAGCTAGCCCTCTTCTTTGCCTCTGTTTACCCTCGAAGTCTCCAACAATCCTTTCGTCAGAGAAAATTGGTTTTAAGCCGAAACTCCAATAAGTGGGAGAAAGTTCACTGAATTTCATAGTAAAATCAGTTCGTTAGTGTTTGCTGGCAGTACACGACCTCATACGATACGACTGGTGGAAGTAAGATTTACGCGCAACGTTCACGATGTCTTCATCAAGTTGGCTTTTTTCAGCTGATTTAATGATGAAAAATCAACGAGTCCCATTTATGTCATAATTTAAGAGTTTATTTCCGGGAAGAAACGCATTGATATTAAAAAAAAACAATTGCACAATTACCAATAACATTTACAACTTGAGGAAACAGCGTTTTTCGGACAAACGCCCATGCTGCAGTCGATGCTTACCCATTACACAGAGCACAATTAAGTGCCGAAATTCCACACAGATATGCTCATCCGCTGCTTTCTACCTAGGGCCATTTTGGCTGGAATTTGCTGCCGGGATACTCGTCCGATCGTGTAGATCTGCAAGCATTTTAAGGCAGCAGTTGATGTCTTTTTGATGGATTCTTTTTGCATAGTCTGGGGCTTCCTGCTGTTGCTTTACTTTAATTTCAGTTTCATTGCTTGTCAACAGAAGCCTGGATGTGTAGTTTTAATAATAATAATTATAGAAAAAGCGACTAAAACTGTAATGCTTCATGGTAATTTTTACACCTAGAGTAGGGTATTGTGGAATCATAAAATTATTCAGTTTACCCCTTTCGATCGAGTTAGTGTAACCGGTTAATCTTGACATCTCCAAAACTTTAATTGTGCATCATCCTTTTTCAATTTAAATCCACTTTCACGCAATATTCACGTTATTAGATTTGTTTAGCGCGTGAAACTTTATCGAAAGCAGCGAATCCAACGCCTATGACTGACGCTTCGGTCAAATTAAGTTGATAAAATTAGTTTATATCCCTGGCACCGCCTCAGAAGATGACGTTGTAAGTGCCACCCGCCCATAAAATTAACACTGAACGATTAAGCCTATAGGCTGCTGTACTCTGACATGAATTTACATATTTCTTCTGCCTGATTTTTTTTATGGGGCAAATACGGTCATGAGGATCATGTAAAAACCCGAGCTGTGGGGCCTAGCTCTGGCATCACGGCCGCAAAATACACTATAGCTTTTTCATTCCGGTGTTTTCGACACCACTATAGACAGATCTTGCATGACCGAATAAGAATTCAGCATTCATTTTATTTTCAACATAAAGAAAGACAACACACAAAGAAAAGAAAAATTCAAACAAGAATAACATTCAATAGCCGCCAAATAATCCATTCCAGAAGCAAACGACAGCACAACCATGAAAGCCACAAATGTGGCATAAATGACCTGAAAGAGAACACGAAAGCCTCTGGATTGTGAGCAAAGACATTCGTTTGGTGCTCGCGACACTTTTATTATTCGCAAGCGATTCAAAAGATGATTTATGTCAGTAAACGCCATTTCAAAGTTCGCTCATCAGCGCAGCCTCGCGGTTTTTGAGGCCAGTGGAAAACTTTCACTATTTTCTGGCCTAACGGCGCCGTTGTTCTTAAGGGAGCTACTTCTGTGGGATGTTTGATAATCGCGTTATAGCTGTTGCGCTGGTCAGCGGTGAGCCCTGGTGGCCAGCTGCCTACCTCAGTCAAACAAGTAAAAATGGTTAGAAAAAGGTTGCGGGCCCCGTCCTTTTTTTTACTCTTGCAGCTGAGTCGCCTAGCTGTGCGGCAGGTAGTTCTAAAGGAACATTTCTAAGGCGTGTTTCCGTAAACAACAAACACTACACAAGCACAAACAAAGTTATGCTTCTATTGGCGAGCGATCAGAGTAGCAACGTGGATATGAGATGGTATTCAGCGTCCTTTCACGACAAGCAGGACAAGCTATCTTTGTCAACAAATAATTCTCCACTGCGCTCTACGAACCGTCACAGTCTTAAATCACGCTGTTTTGCTGTAAACTTTCGCCTAAGATAACCCATGACCATAATAAACAGTACCTCTTAGCCGCATAAAAATTCAATTTTACTTGAAAAAAAAACTTCACTTCGTAAATAAACGCATGTGACGTCACAACCAAATCCCATAAGCGCACTCAAAATGACATTACGACATATGGTCGTTAGCACGACCAGGAACCAGTTTCCGGACCACACCCGCGTTTGTGGTTGTCGCGTGGAAAGGAAACCGCTCGCCTGGGCAACTTGTGGTTGTATCCACGCTCACAACTTCGCCACAAAGACACGGCCCTGGGGTTGAGGGCTAGGCCGGCGCGCGGCGCAGTGAGCTGCTACTGTAGAAGGGACACTGCCTGACTTGGAACATTTTTCACCCTTCGTATGCACGATACCGGTCCGAGGGCATCATAATTGAGGAAAAATACTTTTGTTTTGCAGAATTACCACAGGTTCCTCCTGTATTTGATACGGGAAAATTAAGATGATACGGGTCTGAAATATCACTGAAGAACATTGTTTTTGTTCTGTGGAATTTTCAATGGTTCCAGCTAGTTCCTTTAAAACGCAAAGTACTCGCTAGTTAATATAAGCCAAGCAAGGTATCTAACGCATTTGGTTGAGAGGACAAAATATATATATATCTTCATAGTAAATACTGTAAACAGCTAGAACTCACAACTTAACGAAAGCCCTGTAATAGAATTAGTATTTTGCTTTAAAACGATCCCCACTTCAATGAGGTTGGCGTGCTTTGTAGCACTCATCCTTTTTTCAGCCGTCAAGGGGTGCGTAGATCTAGCACTGCAGCAGCCCGGCAGTTTTGATCATGGTTTGACTGTTTATTTTTTAAGGGATCGTCTGCGTCAGTGAGAGTTTTGACTGCTTGCAGACGTAAATGTATCTTTGCATAGGCCAGAGCTGCCTAGCTGTGCACATTCATCTTTAAGACGACAATAGCTGCGGCAGCTGTTGTGTGCATTTCCACGCTTTGCTTGCATCATATTTTTCCCACAGATTCAGATGATGTAGATAAATAAAATTGCCAAGATTGTAGAATTCGCTACAAAATGAAGCCGGGGATTTTTTGATGAAGTTTAGTACAATTAAAGAAGAATGTCGAATCAAATATAAAGACTGGCTTTCCTAATATGAATGCTGACATTCAATTGTGATAGAGATGCAACCTAATCAAGACAAAAGAAAAGAAGACTAACAACCAAGAAAATTTTATAATCTGTGATGAGTAACAAGGCGAATGAATATTTGATGTTTGAAACCTAGAAAGAAAACAAACTTTACTAAACGTAAACAGTTTCTATATGAATTTTGGCGTGTGAATTGAAGGAAAAGGTGGACTTATGAGCGTTTGGTTCGCAAAGTAACTAAATCTTTTGTTCTAAAAATGATCTCTTGAAAATTAGTGAGATGAAAATTGTTAACCTCTTTCTTGAACGAGTACGGAGTATAAATTTCGAGTCAAGGTTTGCGTTAAATTGCTTTAGATGTTCGCCATCATACTGAAATGCGAGTTCTTGAAGCGCAATCTAATCCGTAGCCTAAGCTATATAAAAGCTAACTTGGACTAAGTTAATGCGAGATTAAGATAAGTGTGGCCTTTTCTTGGGCTGTGGTCCTACTCACCAATATAATAGAAGTGCTACAGGATGTACTGTTTTCGTTACTTTGAGGAATTTATTGTGGAATAGCTCACTTGAGTCACCTGTTTATTACGCGTGTTGGTCCAGGCCCATAGGTATAATTTTTTATAGTGAATTCCGCTTTTCCTATTACCAGTTTACTGATGATCTAGACATTTTTCTTCGTGCGAGTTCCTTTCAGTGCATTTGTTCATATTGTCTTCCGTTCATTCATTATTATTTTTTCATTCATTAAATCATACGTATAAATTTCTGTATTTTATAAGAATTTTATTCCGCTCCTTTCCGCTTTAAAAAAAGAAAGAGTTATACAATTTTTTCCTATGATATGCAGCGCTGCTCTCCCCGCTACAACGCATAGCGCAACCAGAAATTATTGTTTAAAGGCTGAATCATCTAGGCTAGATCTAGGTAGAGAACTTTCCAGTTCCAATAACCAAATCAATTTGGTTACATGGATTTGGTTTCCTGAAGTAAAACTTTTGGTCACGAGCCCTAAACGACTCAACCATCATCAGTGAGGTTGTGCTGACAGGATTTCAGTCCCCCATGCGCAGGCCATTATGGGTCTGGACCTTGATTTCGTGAAATAGCCATTCACAGTAGGGATAGTTTTTGAATTTATAGACAGTCAGGGGATAAATGCGCCTGTCACGAATTCTTGAATGTCAGGATTTATGTGTATAAGAGCAGAATAATATTTATTTGATCTTTTTACATTTGATCTTTTTACATAGAAGTCTTGCAATTGACAACTTTATGACTGGTTACTTACTGCCTCCCGAGAGTTTGAATTTAAAGGCGGATTTTGTTTCTGCTGGAATGAGTACCACAGGGAGTGGTTGGAGTCAGTATCACTAACTGATGGTCACGGTGAAGCCGCTTTGAATTTCTGCACTTCTGCTTCAGTAGGTGCACATGTTACTGGAAATGTCCCCACCTCGTGTTGTATATGCGTTTCGCTCATATAACATATTATAAGAACTTCAACATGTACATGAAGTTAAGACGCATTGCTACTTACATCTTTGTTCATGTAAGGCAGGAAGTATGGAGCCGGCGCTACAAGGTCATAAAGCGATAGCACAGAGTAAGGTCGCGGGAAACTCTACAGCTACCGTACAGACTCGCCTACTCGCCTGTCTCCTAAACTTAAAGACCATTGAAATACCTCTTACACTGTTTCCCACGGAACTTGCCTGCTTGAATTGGTAGCGGCAGTCGCATAGTACATAGGCTGGTGTTTTGTAATCACGTGCAGCATTATTTGTACAGTACAGACACCCTGGAGTACAGACACCCTGGAGCATTACCAACTAAAGTTTCCATTTCTAAGTAGCTTTGCTTTACCAGCTTAGCACTTGTAAGCTACAACTATGTAATGTACAATAGGAGATATATAAAGAAGAGGAAGCTGCTCGCTGTTCTCTTCATCACACTGCACTTATCGACTGGCCCGCTAGATATATATTACGGAACCTAGTAACACCTGGAAATGACAGACGTCTCTCTTTTAGTAACTGCTGCAGTTAGCTCAGCAGTTGAAGCTTCTGACCACCAATGCCTCGCTATTTTATTGGAGCTGAATCAGATCCTGCTGGTTGTCCATAGCTAGAGGGTGGTGCGGTGCTGCTAACTGATATGCTATCGCTAAGGTGGTGAGGGAGATCCGCTGATGTATTGTGCGCTGTAGTGACTCTGTCTCTGAATGCAACCCTTTGCCTGTTTCGGTTTTAAGGAGGTTTGCAGCTGGAACACCATTTTAGTTTGATCGCAGGAAAAGCGTTACTTTGATGATCATTACCGGTTAGCTTTTGAGACCAGCAAGTAGCTTCCCGGGCTCGCCGGCGTTGTGAGACTGCGCGTGTGTGAAGCGTATATGGCAGGCCGGGCTGAGGCCAAGCCTGTTGATCGCAAAGAGCAGCTTTCCAGGACTAACTGCAGAGGAATCCGAATCGTTAGGAAGCTGAATGGTGGGTCTTCAGCGCTAAGCCTTCTTTACCTTCATTTGTCGGCCCTGGCGTTGCCATTGCTTAGTTGTCGATCCCATGGCGAAGGCAGCGTTCCTTTTAATTCACGTTGATGGCAAAAAAAGCAGGGCTGTGCTATCGTTAGCGTTTGGAAATCACTACAATCTCCTCTTAACCTCGTTGCCAGTCCGATCCGTTATTGTACTGTCACTCTTCCACAGTACCCATATGGTGGACATGACCTGGTTAGTAAGTTCTTCATAGTTTTTTGGAAGCTTGTTGAAATTCTCGTTATCATGCGCCATGAAATTTTTAAGCACAATATTTGACAGGAAAATTTCCCTTCTTACTGGAGCACTGATAATATTACACCAAATTCTAAAGGTCCAGTTTCGGTAAATGTATGCGATGACACACCTATCACTCTGACCCTCATTTCTTGAAGGCGTATCGAGACATTGGTGACATGTTCAATTGTACATTGAGTCGCTTTGCTGAAGTTAATGAGCTGCTTCCACCGGGCCAATTTACGTACAAAAAGGGTTTGGGTTGTTGAGCCGCTCTGTTGTCTGGGTCGCACCACTTGCTGTGGACGCTGGTTCGTCGTTTTGAGGAGAGTCTTTTCAGTTCAGTTCAGTGTGGCATTATAGGTATACGTAGGATCAAGTACTTCGGCCTCTTGTACGAGTTGGAATCGTTCGGTTCAGGAAGCAGGGGTTTGTCAATCATTTGTGACCTTGTTTCTGAGCCTACGTAGAGTGTGTTAGTGGACGGTGTTTGAATATACATATCTATCAAAGTTATTTCATGCTTTTCCAAAAGTAGCGTTCTTTGTCTCTTACTGTTCGTTTTCAACACGAATGATATAGTATCGTGGCTGGGGAACACTGTGATTAACTAGGTCGATGATTCTACTCAGAGAGCTGCGATTTGAAACCCTCTAGTATAAGTTAAGCAGTTGCTCAGTCCTTGAATAGGGTACTTTGCTTGGAGCATGATATTGAATGCAGGCTGGGTGTCATCTATGATTGCCATAAGTTGCATTCCTCCCACCCTGTCCTCAATGTCGTCAGGAGAAACATTCGAGCTGTAACCAGAATCTGCGTTGGCATAAAATTCATTGCCGGGAGCCATGTTGGGCCTGTTTTTATGCAGGCGTCCAACTAGCAATGATTTTTTCTTGATCTTATTTTTCATTGCAGCGCTCCAAAAGTCCTGGAGCTGCTTGATGTTTCTACATGGGTTTTGCTAGTGCTTGTTCATTAACACCAGAGTGTGTAGTTTCAATGATAATCTAGATGATAATACCACATCGTATTCAAATGCCTACGATTATAGCACATCGTAAAGAGGTACAGTTCGCCACTAGCGGTCGTATGACAACAATACAACTGCAGATACTTATTTTCCACCGGATCTAGAGTAGTTGCAGGTCATCACTAGCGGTCGGATAAAGCTGTAGACATACATACGGCAGGGTAAACAGCCACAGTTCGTCACTAGAAGTCGCGTACAGCTGCACACAATCGCACAACGCCCGTCGCGTGCTCCACTCACGGCTATAGCCTATTGAATGGCACTACGATTGCTTACGATGGCTTTTACATACAATTTGATCCTATAAATGACCTCATAAAATTCCATGGGCCTCAGCCAGTCGTTAAAGAGGATTCAGTGCAATAAATGAGCCAATGAGGTCGTATTATTCGCGCTCCATTTATATGAGCTTTATTTGCATTAATTTTATGCATCGAAGCGCTGAATTCGTTGGAGGTAATGCTACCGATACTGCCAGGAATGCCGAGTCGCTGCCTCCCTATTAATTTGCTGGCAGTAGAACAAGCAAGCGGTGGTGCTAAACGATATGATACTGTGTTGTATGGATAATTCTCATAGTTTGTATCGAGAGTGATAGTCATATCCTATAGTCTGACCATTTTAAGAAGGCAATTCGGTCGTGGTCAAATTCCTCAATAGGGTTGCCAATTCTATGAGTATATCTGAGATTTTGTTCGGCCCATATCTTAGCCCCGCCCACTAACTGCATATAGAGAAATTTCAGAAATATTCATAGGATTGGCCCCGCTGTAGAGGAATTTGACTACGACCGAACCGCCTTCATAAAATGGACAGACGATAATAGCTGAAGCTCTGATTAGGTAAAATTAGTTTTAATTTCAGTGTAAACGTTGTCCACCTACTGTGCAGCAGCTGGTGCTGGCGTGCATTATTGGGATAACAACAAGTTTGCATAAACAAACTCAGTAGGTAGCAAAAATACATTCAGGGAGTCGCGTGTTCTGTAATTCTAGCCCGGGAAGCACTGATGCCTGCCGTCTCACGGTTTATCCTTGTAATGCCTGCTGTACATGTAAAGTGGCGGTAATAAGTATATGATACCCTCTTAAATGCAAATAATTTTAATTATGCCACATTTTTCCATGAAAATTTGAACGTTGCTTCTATATGCCATGAGAATCAGCGAACATAATCAGTTTTATGCTAAATTTCCAGAAAAAAACACCTATAACCAAAATCACAGATTAAAGGGTGAAAATAAGTATAAAACACTTTTGATCCTCTGTATTTATAAGAAAATTAGCCAACATTTAATATTTTCAGGTATTCTTTTTAGATTGCAATACTTTAACACAGCTTTTCTGCATTGAAGCAATGAGATTTTTGAGAGTTTCAATAGGCACTTCATTCCAATATTCCTTTATGTGAGACCTTAAGGATTTTTTCTCTGCAGGCAAATTGATGTCCGTCATAGTAAACTCGCCGTGACAAAATTGCCCATAGATTTTCTATTGGGTTCAAGTCCGGAGACTTGGCAGGCCATTCCAAAACTTGATTGTTCTTCATTTTAAATCAGTCATTTGTTGGGTTTCAAGCGTGGATGGCTGCCTTGTCCTGCAGAAAAGTTGCACTATTGTCATTTACGTCATGCAGAAATGGAACAAGACTATCTGCTAACACACTAGTGTATCGAGCGGAATTTTGTCTACCTTCTATCACAGGGCTGTTTTACAGTTTTTTTTTTTGCACGGCTGTCTTATAGCGCTGTCTACCAGGGTTGTGTAACAGGGTTAACTTACAGGGTTGTCTTACAGGGCTGTTCAACAGGCTGTACAACAAAGCTGTCTAAAAGGGTTGTTTAACAGGGCTTTCTTACAGGGCTCTCTTGTAAGGCTGTCTAATAGGGCTGTCTAACAGGGCTGACTGACAGGGCTGTCTAACAGGGCTGACTGACAGGGCTGTCTAACAGGGCTGTCTAACAGGGCTGTCTAACAGGACTGACTAATAGGGCTGTCTAACAGGGCTGTCTGACAGGATTGTCTAACAGGGCTGTCTAGCAGGGCTGTCTAACAGGGCTGACTGACAGGGCTGTCTAACAGGGCTGTCTAACAGGACTGACTAACAGGGCTGTCTAACAGGGCTGTCTAACAGGGCTGACTGACAGGGCTGTCTAACAGGGCTGTCTAACAGGGCTGTCTAACAGGGCTGGCTAACAGGGCTGTCTAACAGGGCTCTCTAACAGGACTGACTAACAAGGCTGTCTAACAGGGCTGTCTAGCAGGACTGACTAACAGGGCTGTCTAACAGGGCTGTCTAACAGGGCTGTCTAACAGGGCTGTCTAACAG
This sequence comes from Parhyale hawaiensis, assembly GCA_001587735.2. Taxonomy (NCBI): domain Eukaryota; kingdom Metazoa; phylum Arthropoda; class Malacostraca; order Amphipoda; family Hyalidae; genus Parhyale; species Parhyale hawaiensis. The sequence continues at coordinate 9,297,912 of LQNS02278080.1, forward strand.
GGCTGTCTAACAGGGCTGTCT